>NQII01006034.1:60284-129099 GCA_002778355.1 Clitarchus hookeri
AGGTGCTCGAGATATATCTGACAGTGCCACCGGTTTTACGAGACCTGCTAGCTCAGCCTGAATGAAAACCGGTATGCAGCTGTTTCTGATGCATAACCTGGCACACGATACTTGTTGACACATATGTAAAGGCAATTCCCTTTTCTGCCATTTTGCTTCTGCAACTGTGATTCAGGAAAACACTTCACTCACGACTTAGGTAATATTCTTGAATGCGTGGACGTTAAAAGTTTTGTTGAGATAACCGGGGCATGTTCTCTTAAATGTACATACATGATTGCCATAACTTCCACATAATACTGTTACAGCATCAGTAAAATATTTGTAGTTTCATTATTCTAGATTTATTCTCGCTCGATAGTTTAATTGCTGTTTCTCAAAACAAATTAAACAAAAATAGAACTGTCGTAAGTGCTACACTCAACCAATCTGTCTCAGATTGTCAAAATGTTGGACCTTGTAGGAAACCTGAAATCGAAAACTTCGCACAGCTTATTATGAAAATGTCCGTGAAAACGGCCGGCAATTGGAGAAATCTTTCATAGAAACATTCGTACAAGCGGCCATGCAGTATTGCATAAAATCTTCCAAAGAAAATTCAATCGAGACACATGGGCATAAGGGTTTTGTAGAATAACTCTTTGAAGGCATTAACCATTGTAGTCACATGGAAATATATAACTCACTTGATTCTATTCAATTTGACTTTATCTATTAAATTTATAAACTGCCTTATTAAAAAGTATAAAATTCATAACAACAAATAAATGAAAGTTGAGTATGCAGTATGTCTCAGACGGTCACTGTTAGAAAAATGTCCGTAAAATTACTGAAAATACCAGTTACAAATTATCCAGACATTTGCGTCAAATAACGGTATCTTCGTTTTTTTTTCAATAACGCTCTCTCCGTAAATTTCACACAAATCTCCGTAAATTCACGGAATGTGACCACAAACTTGCAAGTTCGTTTTGTAATTTAAATCTGCTCTTCAAGAAAAGGGGTGACAAAAAAGTTTTACTTCGTTATGTGGGTGATTCACTGTGTATAAATATAACAATAAAAATAACAAACAATTTGGTCCGGTGGCGGGATTTGAACTCAAAAAACGTTTTTCGATAATAAAGCACACTATTTACCCATCTATCCACTCATCTACAACGCTTAAACTGACACAGTTGGTGTAAATAAGCACTTTATGAAGAATCATTCATGTTCTCTCTTAGTTTCTAGTCATGCTAGAGTGTGTGCGATTTTCAGCTTTACAAACAGAGGTAAGGAAGAAACATATATTTTCTTAATGTAATTCACTGTGTATGACAAATAAATTAAAAGAGTCTAAATAGTTTGTTCTGTAGTGGAATTTGAACAATAATCAAAATATTAACAATCAATAACTCTAACTACTCACTTACCACACAGTTACGCGAAGTATTTAGTTAATACGGAGTTTACATGAAATTGACGAACACGCCGGTCTTTGTATCAAGTCGTATTAGAGTGCTTACTGTATTAGAGGTTTATAAAATGAGGTTACGATAAAATAGTTTTATTTTCGTAATGTACGTGTTTTACTGTGTATACAGAAGGTTATGAATGGTTCGCCACTCACCTACTGCTATATTACATGAAGTAGTATTGTAAAGATGGCATTTTATACGCTTCAGGTATCATCTGCATTGTTCGTGTCCCAAAATCCAAGTCATAATAATACGAAGAGCCTCTGTATATTATATTTACGGAGATTATTTCCGTTTTTCGTCATTACGGAGTGCCTTTCCTTAAATTAACTCTACATCTTCGCAAAAGTTTCCGAAAACCTAGAGAAATGTTCAACAGCATGTCGTGAAGTTTCGCAACAATTCCTCCAATTTGCTGAAGTATGCAGACAGTAGTAAAAGACCGTGTGAAATATTTGTTATGTTATTCTCATAAGCAGAAGTGTCAGAACCTCAGCATCATTGCGAAGAGGACTTCGTGTTGTGATAATAACGTCACTCTGCCTAAGGAATAAGAACTATTGGGGGAGCCGCGTGGTTGGAAATGTGATTCCATTCTCTGTTTCGAGATGTGGAAGTTTGTGTTTCATGTCGCTCGGTCATGCAAAAACTAAAAATCATTACTTTTCAGCCAATAAACTTGTTAGCACACGGTTTAACAGAAACAGGGTATCCCTTACAAAATATTTTAATGGTTTTATTTATATTTTAATTGCAACAAAACTTATTTTGTTTTTCTAGTAATCAGTTGATACAACTCGTTTTGTTTGTTAAAGAAAATGTACCAGAAAACGAAATATTTTGCCAAATAAACCATACACAGGTTCTTGCCAATGTAAAATCAAGTGTTGTGTTTACGAAACAAACTGTTATTATACTGTACTACGGATAAACACAATGAGTTTAAAATAATAGCATTGGTATCCGAAACACTTGTTTGCGATTTTGCGATAGTTAAGACAGGCAATGATATTGTGGCGAAATCTTTGTTTGCCTGTCTTCTTAAACATTATCTGGTTCTTCTGTCAGAAATAAAATCATTTCCGTTCACTACTTGTTCGTACTTATAGTCATCCAAATAGTTTTCATGGTCACTGGTTTGTCAGTAAAGCGAAGCGACAACTGGGTATTCAACTGTTGTTGGGACCAGACATTAACAACGGTGATTCTGATTTGTCGCGTTTCTCGAGCAAGCGAAGAGTGCGCCTTTGACGGAATTATACAAAATGCACTGAAATATATGGCCAAGCTTTCTGAAAGCAATACACAGTCTCGACAACAGAAACAATGAAGGATGGAAGTACGTTTCATGAAATTCGCTTTTGACTCTTTGAGACATTTGTAAGTAAATATCCGTTGAAAAGAAATGCTTAACCAAAATTCAGAAAGCTTTTAGTAGTTTTCTTTCAAGTTAAATGGGCACGAAGACGTATTTTCGAAAGCCTAGAGTCTGCAACTGAATTAATCTTATTATTTAAACTAAGTAATCTTTACCCACATTACAACAGAAAGAAAAACACTTCTTTAAGACGGTGGGAATCTCCCAGACGAATTTATACGTTTGTTGCTCACAGTGGCATGTGGAATTAATCTTCCCTTGTCTTGTGCGAGTAATATAAGGTGGATCTGCAGTCAACGTCATGCAGTGGAGGACCCAAGACTCGAGGAAACGAGGCAGCTGCTGCCAACCTCACCCTCTAGCACGACGTTATTCCAAGGGACATTTTCCCGTAGCAGGAATTTTCCACGTAGCTGATTTCTGCAAACGTAATATGAACGTTTACCGGCGGAGAAATTTGATTTGTGCCGGCAGCGAGGGCGTTGGGAGGGCGGCAGCGAGTTACTGGAGGCGCGAGCGGCCCGGAGGAGATTCTCCCCTCGCGAGGCAGCCTGCCGTGAATTGCCGATAAACAAGGCAAAGGACGTCACCGCCTGCGAGCAGGACTCGTGCTCGGCCGGGCGTGCCGCCTACATGCGTCAAGGAACTGCATGGGAGTGCTGAGAAGTCTGTCTGGTCCACCGCCTGCTTCACGCTCAGCGTCGACTTACCATGTCTCCTGCTGACACTCGCCTGCTGGCACCTGTGTGGGTGACATATTGTGCTGTTTCAATGCACTGCTTTTTAGTTATAGGTCGTGTCCTTTACTGACACACCATCATGCCTTACTAACAGGCGAGATCCCACGCTGACGCACCATGATGCCTTTATTATACTGACTTACCGTCACAACTTACTAACAAATGACAACTAGTACTGACTCATAATAACGTCTCATTCGTAGGCTGTATCTTACCATGTTTCACTGCAATGTTTCTCAGGTTTTATACAAGTTGACTTGCCATGATGCCTTAAGTGCAGGTAACATCTCATAATGTTACATCAGGATACCTCAGTCGTAGATCACATTCCATGCTGTTTCACTGCACTGCTTCCAAGTTATGAGTTCCAAGAAATGCTGACTCGTCATGGTGCCATAATTACAGGTGATATCTTATTCTAACATACCGTAATTGATTTTTTATGTTGACACATTATTTTTGTAATTTGTGAGTCACGCCTCGTGTTGTTTCATATCACTCCTTCTTGGTTATAAGTGGCATCCTGTGATAATTCACCATGATTCCCATTCTACAGAGGTTAATTCTTGCTGTCCCAGTATGATTTGCTAGTTTTATGTGATATCTCTTTCTGTTACACTGAACTACAGCACGTTGCTGGATACCGATGGCATCCTATCTTGACCCGCTATGAAACACTATCTTCAAGTGACATCTCGTCTTGCTCATCATGATGTCTCAGATGTAATATTTAATGTTGTTTATTTACGATGTGTTTTTAGTTAAAGGTAGTATCTGATTCTGACTCGCCATGGTATATGAATTACACCTGGCATCTAATTATGGCTCACTATGATGTCACAATTGTAGGTGATGTCTCGTGTCGTTCCACTGCAATTATCATTAGTTATAAATTACAACCTATGCTGACTCTGCACGATGCCTTAGCAACAGATCACACCTTTTTACTCTCCATGATTTTATCTCAATTGCAAGCGAAATGCTGATCAACTGAGATGTTACTTGCTTATGTTTATGCCGTCTCACTGCGATGTCCTGGTTACAAGTGACATATTTTGCTGCCTCATTATGATGCTCTATAAATAAAGTGACAAGTTGTTTCAGTATGATGTCTACTTATCATGATGTTTCAGTTTTGACATCACATGCTGAACTACCGTGATGTCAATTACAGATGATATCTGATGCGTTGTGTTATTTAATATATGACATCTCATGCTTACTCAACTTGGTATCTAAAATGTGTGGAATCTCATGCTGGCTGTGACTTTTCCCGCTTACTCATTGTATGCACTAGTTTTCGGTGAGTGACATCTCATAGTTGAGACTAACCTCATGCTGATGTGTTCATAAATATCAGTGACTACTTATGCTGATCCACTGTGAAAATTACTTACTTCTTGGTGACATTTCACTGTATCGCATGGCTAGGGTTAGGTTTCATTTCCGAAAAGATTCCACAACTACCTGTACTCCAGAACAACTTAGTTCCGCTGGCCAGCAAGTTTTCTCGGGGATCTCCCTTATCCTTCACCCTTGCGTTCCGGCGCTGCTCCATACTCTCCTCATTTCACCTAATTTGCTATCAAGACTTGGATTTTTCGAGCCGCCCAAATCTCTCCACTTGTTTAACTGTTTATAAAAAAGAAAGTTCCGGAAATACCCCTATACCCAAATAGCTATTAACGTGACGCCGCAGTACATATTTAACTACTTAACTACGAACTTGTATTTACAAGAAATTATTAATTTGGCCAAATTTTTGAAGAATTAATATTGTGCCTTATTTATAAGTTCGATGTTCCCTTTTTTTTCTGTGCTGCAGTGTATATTCACAAGCGAGCTGGGTATACGGGTATTTCAGAAATTGTTTTTTATGCAGTCAAGTTAAAGGTACCAAGATCTCAATATCTATAGCGGGGGAGGTTTTCCTAAACCATTTAATAGCGAGGTGTAGCAGAATAGATGTGTTTTAAAAATACAGCGCGAAAATAACTGCTTTCACGAAAATTATATTTCCATTATAACGAGCGTATGTGTGTATAGTTATGGCCAACTGTTATTCGCGAACATATTTATGCTCAGGCTACACTCCAAAGTACTATGGTCACACATGCGAAAGTTTTTTTTATTATTAGCCACGTGTCTCTGTGGGAAGACAGTTTTTTACCTAACAGGACCAATCAGAATCATGTAACACTGACAATGATTACCCGTGATTCGCGGGCACGCCTTAGACGCGTGAAATATGAAATCATCCAATCAGGACAGTGGATCTCAGTTCTAGAAGTACAAGTCCTGAAATATTTTCGCAAAAAAAAAAAGGTGGCCTTATATCTAGTCCATTCATGGTAACTTTCAACTTTTCTCGAGCATTGCTAATGTTATAATTCCAGAATATACCTCCGCCTCGTTCAAACAAAGATTAACCAAGTTTATTAAATCTCGCTGAAGGCTCAATGCACCGCATTCTTACGCAATCACATTCATAATATTTTGCTTAAGGACTATTTATTACAGAGCACGACCAACATAACTATTTTATCTCTCTTTATTTTCATATAATTTATAAATAAAATATTATAATCTATAGGTAGAGCTAGTGATGTTGCGCACAAAATATGAGTGCACGGTATACTTGAACACTATAAGCTCCCAACAGCAGTTTGTATAAAGCAGTTGGATGCTGTCTGCTTAATAAGGCGTTTTCATATTCGACCCGGCCACTCTGATTTCGGCACGGCTCTTACTGGATACGTGTGCAAGACAGGTAACACATGGCCTGAAGTAATTAAGCAAAGTAAGATAAGTTAACAACCCTAGAGTGTTTGGAATTATAACTCTTCTTGATAATGTTTTCGCGGAATTTCAATACCCATAATTATAGTTAACAAAACTAAGTTATTATGGTTTTATCACAATTATGAAACGTTTGTGTTACGTGGCACATTTATAAAACAACGAGGCATGTCATATGTGAGGGGTGATTTTTCCAATGTTTGATTCAAAAAGTGTGAAGGAACCAGGAATAGAGAGAGAGAGAGAGAGTGTGTAGGTGGTAAACCAACGTTGGCTCCGTGGCGAGGCGGGTGGCTGGGGCTGCGCCAATCAGCAGAGAGATTGGTCTCGGCTGTGACGTCCCAGTCACCTCAGTTCCTGCCAACCCGCTCGGACGTCGCCGCGACATTTAATCGCACTGCGAATCCAATTACAGCAGCGCGCTGCTATAGGTCACGCCGATGTAAGTTGGCACCCCTGATATGCGACTAATGCGACTGATGCGACACCGTGTGTCGGCCGCAATTATCCGCGGCGCAAGGCCTCGTTCGCGCACGTGCGTGCACTGCACAGAGAAACTAGTTTTGTTGAATCAAACGAAATTTGTTCGGCGCAACCAAATTGATTGTTTGTATAGGGGAAATGAAATATTTTGTTGTTGAAACCAATTATTTGGTTGTTGTTATTTGGTTTTGTATGAAGTTGTGCTTTATTACTTCTTAGGTTTCTGTTAAAATGTTTTTATTAGGGTGTTGTAAGCATTAATAAATGCACTAACAAACAATGTCACTAATCTTATTGTCACAAAAATGCTAACAAAAAACTAACAGCTGTTTTTTCGAACAAATGCAACCAAATGAGTAAGCAAACAAATAAATACAGTTGATGCGACCAAATAATATAATTTATATTGTCCCAATATAAAGTTGTTGTTTATTCATGCGAGTATATATTGTTGTATGAACACAACAAACCTTTTTTTATCCTTTACATGTTTTGTTTATTCACAAAATATTTTGTTAGAGTAACTCAATATATTTTTTGCCTGGTACAAACAAATATATTTGGTTGACTCTTCTCTCTGAGTGACGGCCTGTTCTTCTCTCGGCGACGTCTCTAGTATTTCTTATGCCTCAAGCAAAGGTTTTTTTAGAGGCTGTCAAAACAGCGATGAACTGAACTCAGTGTCAGTTGCGATGTGAGTTGCCGTCTTTCTACAGAGCAACGCACGTCATTCATATTCACATGCCACAAACCTGCCAACTTCTAACTCAGTGGCAGTTCACCCAGTGAGCCTACTGATAAGTACATAATTAGTAAATAAGTACATACTTAGTAAAAGCTGAATAATTGAAATTGCATCCTGTCACCGCAAACATTTGAAACGATAAAACTAAATCCATATGTAATTTTTTATTTTAATTTTGAATTTCGAAAAACTAATAATATTTCTTCTTTTATTTATATTGATAAAATTTTTTATATATTTGCAAGGTCCCAGTTCGCGCCATTTTCGTCTTTAAGGATGCTTGGCAGCGGAATTTTTTTTTTTTGTTTTTATGTGTTTTTTACATATATTCAACTTAAAGGCATTTTATGTTACAAATTTTTCTAACAGTTGTTTTTATATCGAATGGGTTTTTCAAAATGTAATATCAAAATAAAGGTTTTTTTAAATGAACAAACACAATATAGAAAACTATTTTAATAAAATTCAACAAATACAACTGAAATGTCCTATATTAATTCATTTTAAATCCGGTAAAGCAAACATTTTTTGACAAAAAAAAACCTGCATAACCACAAATAAAAAATACGAAAATATTTCCTTGTTTTCAGCTATTTTTTCGAATTTCATTAATATTTTCTTGTACGATTTTAAAGATGATAGAAAGTAACTCTTCGCATCTTCTTTTAGTGTGTATAATCTCGTTTATGTATATAAGTAAGTTTTCACTTTTTGTAATCAGTGAAAAAGTAAAATTGTGAGTTTGAGCAAAAACAATACGCTCAAAAACATTAGTAGCGACGAAACTGCCAAAACATTGAACATTATATGGTATAAATACAAAATAACAAATGTTTTCGTTGGCAACGCTTCTTAGCGCAGTGTCACCACTGCTTCTCGGATGGGGCTCGGCCGGAAGTGACACTTTAAAACCGCTAAGAGAGCATTGTGGAGGCAGCGGCCCCACCTCACTGCTTGGCTTTTCCCAATGCACGTAGAATAGAACTTGAAAAGGAAACAGCAGAAGGCGAATGGCAAGTTCGGCCTCGCCACACACTCAGAAGAATCCTGAATGATATGATGAGGACCACAACCTCAATCGAAGTTACCCGAGTATGGCCACCTGTTGTTCGTGAATAGATTCCTCGAATAGTTGTACTCCAAAACATGTCAGCCCAGAACCAACACAGCGGTTGGATGATTTCAACTCGCACGCTCATTTCATGTTTGCCAGCCAATCACGGACGTTCGATGTCAGGGTAGCTTCTTTATGATTGGCCCAGTCGGGTAGCAAATGTCTTCTCACGCAGACCCGCAGCCAAAAGCCAAAGTAAATTTGCAAACCTGCACGTACGAAGTTGAAATATAGTCTTTGCATGAATATTTCCGCGAAAAATCTGAGTAGAAATGATCAAGACATGAAAACAGGATACTAATCAGGACGCTGATAACTTAGACAATGTNTAAATCATCAAGACATGAAAACAGGATACTAATCAGGACGCTGATGACTTGGACAATGTATAAGGTAAAATAGTAATAGTTAGACTAGGTTCTGGACTGAAGGACCGGACTACAGATGAAGCAGGATATGGAAAACTGCCTTCCAGCTGTTCGTGAATGGAATTGGAATGTATGTCATTCAAGAAGTATCGGTAGCCTGAACTCTCAATGAGAATCAGTGGAAAACCACTGCTTCGCAGTGAAAAAAAAAAAAAACTCGAATCAGTAAAAAGTTTTCCACTTAGAATCATTGGAAAACCAATGGTTGTTTCAGTGAAAAATGTTACTGATCTAATTGACGTGAAACAATTTCACTGATTGAATAAGTTACGGCCAACTGCAGTGGCTAGTTAAGTATTGTTGTATTGAANATTGACGTGAAACAATTTCACTGATTGAATAAGTTACGGCCAACTGCAGTGGCTAGTTAAGTATTGTTGTATTGAATTTTGTTAAATAATTACGGGAAGTAAACATATTTACGATAGTTTGCTATTTTTTATTGCGCAATTTACCGCAATTTAAAAAACTGAAAAATTCCCCCGCGGGTGGTTGGGATTGAGCTCACACATCCATTGCAATTCACTTTTAGACCGTTGCCATACCATCTGAGCTATCACGTGATGTTGACAAAGAAATAGAAAATACATGTGTTATAATCTCTCATCGAAAGCTTGTACTTTTAAGTTATAAGCCCTTACTTTTCGTTTTTGGTTTTATTGGTACCGTTAGGATTGTTAAAACACATATTACATATGACTGAATTCTCTCCGCCATGTTATATGCTATTTAAGCCTTTAAACAGAGCGCTGTGATGATTACATGAAGTCGGAATGAAACACGTTAAAAACTTAATGAAAGACTGAATGTTCGTGTTACCTCATAAAGTGATGCTTTGAAATACGAAACACATTTAAGAACGTATTTTGTATTTGTTTTATTAGTTTATGAGTTGTTATTTTACTTGATACAGGTTTCGTTATGGCCATTTATACACGATGTTTAACTGATGCATCTGTAAAAAAACTAATAATAGAAAATCAGTGAAAAAATTACTGATGAACATTCACTGAATCAATAAGANTGATGCATCTGTAAAAAAACTAATAATAGAAAATCAGTGAAAAAATTACTGATGAACATTCACTGAATCAATAAGAAAAAAAACTAAAAATTTTAACTGATTCATTAGTTAAAGTGACTGAAGTGACCGTTGAATCAGCCAGATACTGTTAACTGTTTGAAACAGTGAAATTCTCACTAATTTATATTTAGCGTGTGGCTCTGCTAAAAAGGCAAAATGTAATAATCAGTAGAGTACCATGAGAAGAAGTTGACTCGAGAGGAGTCAGTGTGGACTACAGGTTGTCCACGCTGCTCTCAACTTTCCAGCCATTTTATGTCCATAGCATGGACAATTATTTTAAAATGTAAACCACAAAGAGGTTTTATGGGAAAGAAATGCATAAATAATAACAGCAAGGAATATCGTATACCTGGGGTAACCTGTTTATCGCGAAGTGATTCCAGGGTAGCTGCATTCCAAAATAGGTTAGTTCAGGTACAGTACAGTATCGCGTTTGGTTGAAGTAACACGCATCTTAGTTGTCTGCCAGCCAACCACGAGCGTCCAAAGTCGGGGTAACATTTTCCTGATTGGTCCAGTCGACTAGAAAATGTCTTCTCACACAGACATGCAGCCAATAGCCACAGGAAATTTGCAAAGCTGCTCTTAAGAATTTGAAATCTAGTGTGTGCACAAATATTTTCGCGAGAAACAGGTGTGTCTACCTATACCGCCTCATAGAGGGCACAGGTGATAAGAAACTGGTGTAATATAAGGGTTCTTATCGTATTATTTGTGCAGTTATCGAATTATGTAGTATTTTTCATGCACTTGTTATATTACTGCCTTATTTGCATTTGTGTCTTCTTTGTGTGTGGCGTGTTTATCGAATGTAAAATTGGTTTAAATCCTAATATATTTTGCTTCTTAGATTAATGTTTATATGCTCCGTGAGGCCATTTTTCAGTTTTTTTTCAATACTCTTGTTCCATTATTTGTTATTCTATATATTTACAACTGGTTTCGTTACATCCAGACTTATCCTGAATTTTTCTGCTTGGTGTTCAGAGTTCTTTCATGGTAGTTATTGTGAAGTCTATACTGCGTTTTTGTTACATTTTGGGTTAAATATAAAATTTTTGCACATTTGTTTCACACGGTTTCTTTTGGAATTTCGTTTGCGTTTTTTGTGTATAAATTACATTTTTGTAAGGTTTATTTTATTTTTTGCTTTTCTTGTTATCCGCTTCGTAAATGAGGAAAGCCAACGAGTTACTGAGTCAGCTGCTCTGTGGTGTTAAAGGATGTGGTTTAAAAGTCTGTAATTCTACGTGATGACGCCTGTTCCAGGTACACTTTAATTTTACAGGTTTAGTTGCATCACATACTAGTGATGCCAGCTCGGCTGGAGAAGCAGCAAGGGTTGCAGACACCACAGGGGCATCCAAGAGTTCAGATTGCGGTTCGCTTTAGAATTCCTACGCTTTACCCTTTCACTCAAGTGGCAAAGCGTTTGAATTCTGAGGCGAAATGCATTCGCATTCCAACAACGAGCAACGGACAGAAGCTGGACGTCATCGCTGCAACACAACATTTCTTATTTATTGACTTTAAGGCGTTTGATTCTAAAGGCTATTCACAGGAAATGAGCACTTTTAATGTCAATCTTTGAATATAACTACTACATGGGGCAGTGATATTTTGCGAAAAGATTTCGAGACAAGATACAGTCCAAAGTACTGTAGGGTGGTCCTGCTTCTTTGAATAACTAAAAATTGTTCTGGTCCGTGTTAACCGTTTGCGCACGAATCGCGAAGGTTCAGTGTCAGAGTTACTTAGTCCTGAGTGGCTTGGTCAAAGATGGACACGGCACCAGCAGCCAATGGAGGTATAACAACAGCTGAGGTATGTATATAGTATTGAAGTATATTGTGTGCTCCGATTTTTACGCGAAAAGCCACTGGCCCTAACCAATACTCATAATTAGGGCCAGTGACTTTTTGCGTAAAAATCGGAGGACACAGTAGACATAAATACTACAAACACACCTCAGCTGTTGTTATACTTCCATTGGCTGCTGGTGCCTTATCCGTCTTTGACCCAGCCACTCAGGACTAAGTAACTCCCACACTGAACCTTCATGATTCGCGAGCAAACGGTTGTCACGGGCCAGAACATTTTTTAGCTCATCAAAGAAGCTGGACGAACCTACAATGCTTGGGAGTGTATCTTGTCTCGAAATCTTTTCTCGAAATATCACTGCCCCTATTCATAAAGCTACAGCTCACACTAGCATGAAGGTTCTGAGTCATGTTGGCGGCCTATTTCAAAGTAGTTCTATGACTTTTCGTTTACAAGTATAATGCACTGGCCACTGAAATTAGTACTACTTGCAGAACGATACGAATTTTCACATCATACAAACATCAATTTTTCTAACGATTCCTTTTTCTTACTTGAAATGGTTCATGAAGAAATCGATCAGGTCCATGACAATCCTAAGTCTTCTTACGGCTGATGGATACAAATTTGAGAGTAAAACTACATTGCGAAAAGGGCTTTCAAAACTGCTCGATTTACTGTGAACACTCTTTATCAGTAGGGACACCGGATATCGCAAAAAAATGGATCCTCTCTAGCATTATTTCTAAACTTTTTATTTTATATCCAATTTTGCGATCGGGAGGTATTCGGTTCGTTCGCATCTTAGGTGTCTGCTCGCAAATCACACATGTTTAATACCGAAGTAATCTAAGTATGATTGGCTCTGCTAAGTACCGAAAGGTTTTCCCACAAATACACGCGGTCAATAACCAAAGGAGCACTGCAGGTGTGCATATAGAGAGTTGAAGTTTGTCCTGCACGGAGCCACTATCTGGTGTCCTTACTAGAGACACGGGAATGTCGCGGATACATTCGGCAGCAAGGTAGACTCCACAATACTTTACATACTCGAGGCTCAGTTAGTTGGTTATTGGCTGTTGCTCCAGTTAAACCCCAGACCGGGTAACACGGTATTCGCCCGTCTTTTTTTCTAGGTAGTTACTAGCTCAAATTCGTCCAGGCCGTGGCTTACAAACTGTGATCCAATTGGAAAGAAAGTCAATTGTATACGTGTTTGACCTTTAGCTTGTCCTCAAATGAACTCGTGCAATGTCCTGGTCTCCAGCCCCTACTAATGAGTGCTTAATAGAGAGAGAGGTGATTTTCGCGGAGATATTTAAAGACCAATTGTACTCTAAAACACTTCAGTTCGCCTGTTATTTGGTGATTGGTTGATTTTAAATGCCACGTGCCTGAAGTGTCTGTCCGCGAATCATGGAGACGTTCAGTATCGCAGTACTTAATTACGATTGTCCCAGTCAAATAAGAACATGTCTTCTCACGTAGNTTTAGCTTGTCCTCAAATGAACTCGTGCAATGTCCTGGTCTCCAGCCCCTACTAATGAGTGCTTAATAGAGAGAGAGGTGATTTTCGCGGAGATATTTAAAGACCAATTGTACTCTAAAACACTTCAGTTCGCCTGTTATTTGGTGATTGGTTGATTTTAAATGCCACGTGCCTGAAGTGTCTGTCCGCGAATCATGGAGACGTTCAGTATCGCAGTACTTAATTACGATTGTCCCAGTCAAATAAGAACATGTCTTCTCACGTAGAGACGCGGCCAATAACCAAAGGAAGCTATGGTTGCAGGCGTAGGATATTGAAGTCTAGCATGACCGTAATCAACTGTCCGTATTGATTGATAAACATCGTGACAGAGAATATTTTATACATGTACGTAACAATATGGAAATGTACAAAATATTGTGAAACATTTGCAAACACACATAAGGGGAGCTCTGGAAGTGTTTGAGCAAGGCTATGATACTTACCACAAATATTTTATGTTGGTTAGATATTTGTCATAAACCTCTCGTTGCTTCTGAAAACTACATCTGGATGATGAACCCTTTACTTAAATAATAGTTATTTGCTGGCGAATCTCTGTAGATTCCTCACTTTCGTAGTCATCTGCTGGAACTGTATCTTCCACAAAACAACGGCCATTACCGGCATTATTCTTGCAAATGTAAACCTACTTCGTTAATTATTTAATTCATTTTCTTATTCCTGGAAATTGCGCTGTTGAATGCAGCTGAAATATTTATAATGTCGTTAATTATAAGTCCATCTTCCTGTTTATTCTTTCTTCAAGTTAAATTTTAGTGTTGCGATTCTTTTTTCTCAGACTGGTTTCTCTATGTAATTCAGGCTCATGTTATGTTATTAAGTACGCTGTGAAATGATTAATGTCTTGTGCGGGGTGAGTTATTATTTTTTTTACTTTATTTTCCTTTTTTTAACGTTGTTTCTTGTTGTCCGAGAATGTTTACGATTCTGCATGGTACAATACAGAATGTGGAGTTCCGTAAGTTTGAGAATTGCAATTATCAAAAAGTTTATGAAATAATGAAATACACTTAAAAAAATTGTTTTATTTTTTGTAATGATAATATACTGCCGAAGGCATAGTAATTGCAAAGGAGAATTAATTCCCAGAAATATTAATTGTCAACGTTCTGTAGGAAAAGTGTTAATATCCATCCATCTGCCGTTTTGAAGAACGAAGTAGTTGCAGGTTGTATGTTTGTTTCAAAATATTTGTCTCTCCAAACACCTTTGTTTTCAGATATCATAAAAATTACAAACGATGAGTATGAAAAGCATCACTCGACCATTATAACGGTAACCATATCTAAAAGGTAGGATGGAAAAATTTCGCGAATTTATTTCAGGACAAAACAGACGTCCAACACGTTTACAAGTAACCTTTGTAATTGGATCACAGTTTATTAGATACACCCTGGACGACTCTGAGCCAATAGCAGACTGGCAAGGAAACACGTAGTGAGTGACATACTACCAGGTGTGAAGTAACACTGGCTACTCTCTGAGGCAGCAGCCAATGAACAAACATCTGAGGCTCGAGTGTACACAGGACTGTGGAGTCTAGCCTATACGCCATTGAACTAGCGACATTTTCCTTTCCCTAGTTAGGGCAATACATGTTTATTTTTTTTGGCTAACATAGGGTTCTATTGCATTGTAATAATAGCTTTGTTACTATTTTTGGCGACAGACCCCAGTTTGAATGACAACTATTGCAAGGAAACAATAGAAGATGTTCAGAGCAAAAAATGGGTTATAAAATCTGCCTGACTGTATTATAGGAAACTCGGGTTTATGGTGACCGTGTTGATGAGACTCGACTCTGTGTCGTTAGTTCACTGGCGTTAGCTACACCATTAGACTTTTTTCTGCATGAATTGTTATTCCAAGGAACCTGAGAAATTTGCGGAATCACTTTAAGATAAGCTAGAATTCAAAAACTTGTACATTTGTGTTACCTAAGTAATTGATGCACACGATATTTCACGCCTCCTAGAAGACACTACGCTATTAATAAGCATGCAATAAAATACGTGCCCAGTCAATACTCTTTACTGCCATCACAAAGCAGATGACAAGAAATTCCAAGGAACAGGAAATACACGGCACTACCTCGCGTAGTTTTTACTTTTGTAAGCAATCCGGTCATGGACGGGTTATTACTGGCTGAGAATCGTGGTAGGCATGTTACATCAGCCGAGCTCCAGTCACGTGCGGAAAAAAACAAACACGTGTGTGAAGCCTTGCGTACCGACTAAAAATAACGAAACTTTTTTCATGCCATCAAATTACCCTTCAACGCTTCCTCACAGCAAAATTTTTTGAATGTTTTGCACCCAATCCCTCGCAAACAAGGTGCCAAATTTTCTTTTGTAGCATTGCAAGTACAGATATATAATAAACATAATAAATTAACGATATGTTTCCATGTCTTTAATCAACATGAAGTATGTAGCGATAACATGTTAAAGTGAACATTTTCTGCAATCTTTACTTTAAAATAAGTTGTGAATATTGTTTTAACACACTTGTAGTATTACAACATTTTTATGGAAAGTAGTTTCCAAATATTTGTTTTTGTAAGCACATGAAATTGCTGCTGTTTGGTTTACGGACTCGACCGAACCACAACGTAGATTAATAAACAGATAATAAATGGGAGGTGGCTCCTTTGATATGGGCTTTCCCATTCTCTGATTTGTTGAGCGAAGCCTGGGAGCGGGTTTATGTCTGATCGGCTACTGCGTTCTCCGAAATGTTCTCTATCGGCTGGGCTGACGAGTACAGTAGGTTACCAGGCGCTGATTGGCGAATGGCATTAAGACATGTTGCCGGCCTGTAGCGCCATTTTTCTGGAGTGTGCCTCTGTATTATTAATGCTCGACGTCACACACTAGATCGGATTCTTTTATTTCCTGCGGAAGGTTTTGTAAAGTACTGTTTATAAAATGCTACTATAGGTGCGTTACTAAACATTACTTGGGGAGTAGAGTAAATAAAGAGAGAGGAACAGCCGAGGAAACCAGAGCAAATGTGATTTTGGAACGAGCAGGATGTAAATAACTTTCTGTGTTTGCAAATATGTACTGATTGAGAAACCACTGCAAATTCAAAATTATCTTTGTCCCTTTCCCCAAATTCTTTTTATATTTCAAAATATTAGTTTTATACATAAATAGTTTTACTTGCGATAAATTAACCATAAACGTTACGTATCATAGTATACACTTCATAAAAGTTAACTTTTAAATAAAAATACGAATTTTATCACTCTTTCTTTGTAATGTTCCCGTGTGTGTCTCTAAACAGAATGTTGAAATTTCCTTTAATTTTGTTTAGTTCTACTTATATTTACGCCATTTTCAGTTTGCCGCTCGTTACTCGCTTGAATAACGCGTGTAAAAGTTTTACTCTGGCAAGGCGCTCAGAGAAATTGCTCTGTAGTTAAGGGACAGTGCCGAGACCGAGTAAAACATTTACTCAAATTTTTTTAAGAGAGCCAAAGAGAAAAGTCTACTCTCAGAGTAACGTTTTGGAATGCCACCGTATAAGTTAAGCTATTTGTTTTATTCTGCAGGATAGGCATGAAATCCGAACTATTAACGTAACATTTTGTCACAAATATCATAACCCACACTTTGAAATATTAGTACGTTCCTGCCTTTGTAAAAATACTAAACATTACGTCAAAAACTAGGTTAAAAGTACGTAACAACCCGTAACGTGTAAATCGTCTATATTCAGGAATTCTCAATAATTACACTAAAACGGAAATTATGAGACAAAATGGAAGAATCCCTACATAGGAGATAAAACAAGCGGCAATCATTATCCGTAAAGTGCAGAGGCTTGAGCAGATCTTAAGGAGGTCGGGACGAGGAGGATGTGGGGCAGCGCTGGAATGCAAGGACAGGGGAAACGGGAAATCCCCGTGGAAAAACCCGCCGACCAGCGGCATCGTCCGGCACGACTCCCGCGTGTGAAAACCATGAGTATCCCGGGGGGATTCAAAGGCAGTTCTCCTTGGTGGGAGGCGAGTGCTCTAGCCACTGCGGCACCGCGGCCTCTGAACAGTTTGAGGGCGGGCGCTGAGCGTTGTGTGTTTGTTTCGCCGACGGTCCCAGATACGAGGTCGCGAAGAGTAGCTGTGGTATTCATGTCTCACGTAACTTATCCACGAAGTCTCCAAGTCCCTGGCTGTCGTCCCGGCAAGGACAGTACCTGATCGGATACGACGCGGGATGTGTGCCGCATCTCGGCAGATAGTTGGCAGCAGTGTCAAGCGAGCAAGTTTGTCGCGCCGAGTTGTTCGGCGAGATGCCGGCTGTCCTGCTGATAAAGGAGCAAGACGACTGGCTGGCTTTCTGACGTCAACACGCGGACAGGAGCGAGTTTCGCCATTTGACGTCTCTAGACTACGACAATTATTCGCTCCCCCCTTACTAACACGAATACAGCGACTACAACTTATAACTACACAACTGCAAAATTCGCATTAATTTTGGTGACAAGATATATTTTAAGCACGTTTAACACACTCATTCCCACATTAATTTATAGTTAGCGCCAGTGACTTTCAGCGTAAAAATCGGAGCACACAATATACTTCAATACTATATACATACCTCAGCTGTGGTTATACCTTCATTGGCTGCTGGGGGCGTGCCCGTCTTTGACCAAGCCACTCGTGACTAAGAAACTCCAACACTGAACCTTCGCGATTCGTGCACAAACGTTTAACACGGACCAGAACATTTTTTAGCCATTCAAAGAAGCAGGACCACCCTACAGTACTTTGGATTGTATTATGTCTCGATATATTTTCGCGAAATATCACTGCTCCTATTTATAGTTTATAACGTTGCAAGTAAGAGATTTTTTTATCATTAGTGTACCCAAGCTTACAAAGAACTTGTTTCGTTATCACAGCCAATAAGCAATAGGCTTTGTGTTTCGGTGATGAGTGACACGAACCAACCATAACGCAGAGTAGTAGAACAGTTTACTGGCCAGTACTCCTCAGGAAATATCATTGGATACTGAGTTTCGCGGAGTACAGTACCGGTCAAATATAATATACCTGTGCAACACGTCCACAGTTGCCTACAATGTGCATGGCAGGGTTAACACGTTCAGTCACCGTGTTCATGATCGTGGACACGTTGCACGTGAATAATATTTATAAACGGTACTGTTCACAGCAGGGCACCAGTTCCCAGTCTTTATTGTGTATAATCTCATTAGTGGAATTTTCTATTACTAGAGACCTGAAAAATTTGCTGATTCATTTTGGGACAAGCTAGAATTCAAACACACGTGTGTTTATATAACTTCATCCATTGGACCACANAATTTGCTGATTCATTTTGGGACAAGCTAGAATTCAAACACACGTGTGTTTATATAACTTCATCCATTGGACCACAAGATGTTTGACACCTCCTGTAGAACGCTGGCCCAACAGTCATGTTGTTTTTTCAACGACTTCCTCNATTGGACCACAAGATGTTTGACACCTCCTGTAGAACGCTGGCCCAACAGTCATGTTGTTTTTTCAACGACTTCCTCTATATGCCAATTTTACTTAAATTTTCGTGAATACACGGAAAATCTCCGAAAATACGTTGTTTTTTCTATTGGCTGTTTAAGAAAAGATATTACGAAAAAATCATAAATTTTTGGATCCAGCAACAGCCTAGACTTATCAATTCTCCACATGCTCGGACCACAATTATTTATTCATTACCTGCTGTCATGGTGAGAGAGTTCTCTCACATTCTACTTGCTTGCACGTGATACAGTCACGACATTTCTCCCCGATTATTCTCTAAAATGTTGTCCAGGTCGTGTACAAACAACTGTGAATATAAGTAACATAAGATATCGTAATTATTTTACTCTGGAGTGAGATCTGAACTTGAACCAGAAGATTCGGTACGCGTGATTGTTTCAACTCACCTAGGATCTTCTCGTTTCTTTTAAGTATTCAAACATGTTATTTGTAAATATATTATGTGTAAATGATTTATTTTCCAGTAATATTAGTATGTTATACATTTTTCTAACTGTTATAAGTGTACCATGTTAGTTTGTGATTATTGAAGGAATACGTATAGGTTTTGTTATTGTGAAAATATTTACGTTGAGGCTATACTTCAATTTCATATGCGCCTACTTGGAGCCTTCATTTGGCTATTTACCATTTGTCTTTGTGTGAAGACATTCTTTCATGAGAGAGCCAATCATAATTAAGATTATACGATACTGACGATCCGTGATTGGCGGGCAGACAGATAAGACACGTAACAATTCAAATTATCCAGTCACCAAAGTGGTTCTGAACTAAAGGGTTTTGGAAACAACTTGTATAAAAATCTTTTCGATAAAAACCGGTGCCTTTCCGTATGAGTCAAGTTAATTCATTGACTGCTGCAGAAGCTATAATTTTCTTGTCATAGCGACAAAGAAGCTTCTTCTATTTGTGGCCGAAACTTGAAGCTATAGAAAATACAGACACTTTCTGTGTTACGAATTTACGGAACTTGCCTTTAAGTGTTGACGTTACGGATCAAGTCCTCGCGTATTAAGTTTAAATTCCNTGCCTTTAAGTGTTGACGTTACGGATCAAGTCCTCGCGTATTAAGTTTAAATTCCCGTACAAATATAAAGTAGCATACTAGTTTGAAAGTCAGGAAACATTGCGTGAAATTATCGCTAAAATACTGTAATTCTGAAACACTGTCCTGAAANCCGGCAAGGACAGTACCTGATCGGATACGACGCGGGCTGTGTGCCGCATCTCGGCAGATAGTTGGCAGCAGTGTCGAGCGAGCAAGTTTGTCGCGCCGAGTTGTTCGGCGAGATGCCGGCTGTCCTGCTGATAAAGGAGCAAGACGACTGGCTGGCTTTCTGACGTCAACACGCGGACAGGAGCGAGTTTCATCATTTGACGTCTCTAGACTACGACAAGTATTCGCTCCCTCCTTCCTAACTCTAATACAGCGACTACAACTTATAACTACACAACTGCAAAATTCGCATTAATTTTGGTGACAATATATATTTTAAGCACGTTTAACTCTCTCATTCCCACATTTATTTATAGATAGGGCCAGTGACTTTGAGCGTAACTATTGGAGCACACAATATACTTCAATACTATATACATACCTCAGCTGTGGTTATACCTCCATTGGCTGCTGGGGGCGTGTCCGTCTTTGACCAAGCCACTCGTGACTAAGAAACTCCAACACTGAACCTTCGCGATTCGTGCGCAAACGGTTAACACGGACCAGAACATTTTTTAGCCATTCAAAGAAGCAGGACCACCCTACAGTACTTTGGATTGTATTATGTCTCGATATATTTTCGCGAAATATCACTGCTCCTATTTATAGTTTATAACGTTGCGAGTAAGAGATTTTTTATCATTAGTGTACCCAAGCTTACAAAGAACTTGTTTCGTTATCACAGCCAATAAGCAATAGGCTTTGTGTTTCGGTGATGAGTGACACGAACCAACTATAACGCAGAGTAGTAGAACAGTTTACTGGCCAGTACTCCTCAGGAAATATCATTGGATACTGAGTTTCGCGGAGTACAGTACCGGTCAAATATAATATACCTGTGCAACACGTCCACAGTTGCCTACAATGTGCATGGCAGGGTTAACACGTTCAGTCACCGTGTTCATGATCGTGGACACGTTGCACGTGAATAATATTTATAAACGTTACTGTACACAGCAGGGCACCAGTTCCCAGTCTTTATTGTGTATAATCTGTTTTGTGGAATTTTCTATTACTAAAGACCTAAACAATTTGCTGATTCATTTTGGGACAAGCTAGAATTCAAACACACGTGTGTTTATATAACTTCATCCATTGGACCACAAGATGTTTGACACCTCCTGTAGAACGCTGGCCCAACAGTCATGTTGTTTTTTCAACGACTTCCTGTATATGCCAATTTTACTTAAATTTTCGTGAATACATGGAAAATCTCCGAAAATACGTTGTTTTTTCTATTGGCTGTTTAAGAAAAGATATTACGAAAAAATCATAAATTTTTGGATCCAGCAACAGCCTAGACTTATCAATTCTCCACATGCTCGGACCACAATTATTTATTCATTACCTGCTGTCATGGTGAGAGAGTTCTCTCACATTCTACTTGCTTGCACGTGATACAGTCACGACATTTCTCCCCGATTATTCTCTAAAATGTTGTCCAGGTAGTGTACAAACAACTGTGAATATAAGTAACATAAGATATCGTAAATATTTCACTCTGGAGTGAGATCTGAACTTGAACCAGAAGATTCGGTACGCGTGATTGTTACAACTCACCTAGGATCTTCTCGTTTCTTTTAAGTATTCAATCATGTTATTTGTAAATATATTATGTGTAAATGATTTATTTTCCAGTACTATTAGTATGTTATACATTTTTCTAACTGTTATAAGTGTACCATGTTAGTTTGTGATTATTGATGGAATACGTATAGGTTTTGTTATTGTGAAAATATTTACGTGAATGCTATACTTCATTTCATATGCGCCTACTTGGAGCCTTCATTTGGCTATTTACCACTTGTCTTTGTGTGAAGACATTCTTTCATGAGAGAGCCAATCATAATTAAGATTATACGATACTAACGATCCGTGATTGGCGGGCAGACAGATAAGACACGTAACAATTCAAATTATCCAGTCACCAAAGTGGTTCTGAACTAAAGGGTTTTGGAAACAACTTGTACAAAAATCTTTTCGAGAAAAACCGGTGCCTTTCCGTATGAGTCAAGTGAATTCATTGACTGCTGCAGAAGCTATAATTTTCTTGTCATAGCGACGAAGAAGCTTCTTCTATTTGTGGCCGAAACTTGAAGCTATAGAAAATACAGACACTTTCTGTGTTACGAATTTACGGAACTGGCCTTTAAGTGTTGACGTTACGGATCAAGTCCTCGCGTATTAAGTTTAAATTCCCGTAAAAATATAAAGTAGTATACTAGTTTGAAAGTCAGGAAACATTGCGTGAAATTATCGCTAAAATACTGTAATTCTGAAACACTGTCCTGAAANATACTAGTTTGAAAGTCAGGAAACATTGCGTGAAATTATCGCTAAAATACTGTAATTCTGAAACACTGTCCTGAAAAGACTGCCCGCTACAACAGGCCCACACAACACATAAGAACAGAATACTTAATAATACACAAGTAAAAAAGCCACTTGTTTTGCGAACACAAACTGCACACGCCAGCAAAATGGCGTTACTAGCCAGCAACAAGTTGGAACACCGTTCCATAATCAGCACATGTTAACTAATTTCCCATCCGGCAGCCCAGCCAATAGGGAACCTTTCACAGGACGCAGTAGCAAATCAGACTCGAGGCCAGTACCCATAACCTCGCACAGCCACTCAGATAGTTGATGCGCCTACATCAAAGGAACCGGCATGCCATATCTCCTTTGTGTATTTGTATTCTGTGGCGGCAGTCAGTGAAGAAATGAGATCTGCTTGTTTATGTGAAGTCTGTTCATGGTAAACTTAGCCATTTAAAAGCCCTGATTAAGGTCACTTTTAGGATACTCACACCATGTATTCTTCCCTCAAATAATCAATTAACATCATTATGGGTAGGATCACTTTATACATGTATCGGCCAAGTAAAAATTAAATTATTTAAAAAGAAAATAATTTTNCATCATTATGGGTAGGATCACTTTATACATGTATCGGCCAAGTAAAAATTAAATTATTTAAAAAGAAAATAATTTTAAAATGTGCTAATTCTTAAACCGGTATGCCTTAAATACAAACCAATAATATCAGTATTCACAAATGTTCATCTAACTCATACTTTAAGACATGGAAATACTCTCTCTCCTTCGTTTTCTNCATCATTATGGGTAGGATCACTTTATCCATGTATCGGCCAAGTAAAAATTAAATTATTTAAAAAGAAAATAATTTAAAAATGTGCTAATTCTTAAACCGGTATGCCTTAAATACAAACAAATAATATCAGTATTCACAAATGTTCATCTAACTCATACTTTAAGACATGGAAATACTCTCTCTCCTTCGTTTTCTACTTCACTGGACCGTTGACAGTCAGTGTGTCAGTTATTCTGTATTCACTTAAGGCTCCCGCCCACCTGGCGCTTGAAGTGCATTCCAGTGTGTTACAAATACTCGTTTATTTTTCTACGAAATAGTTAAACGTTCGTTCAATGTGCTCATCTACGAAAATAACACACATTTTAGACGATGACTGTTGAGAGCTTTTAAGATGTCAGATACATTAGAAATACCATTTCAGAGTACTCCAAAATGGATAAAAACTGTTTTTTTTTCAAAGTGTTGTATCTCAAATTGTATTCTCCGGATACAGGTAAAACTAATCAAGGGCTCTGCATTGATTCTTTCTTCAGACTTTCCACCAATACAATAATAGGGTCAGCTCTGGAAGTGCCGTAGCTGCAGCCAATGTGACTAAGACACTATATGCCAGTGCAGAGCTTTGCACTTAGTGGCGGTGGCGCTCCTGATGTGCGTGGCTTTATCGCAGCTAAACAAAAAAAATTGTATTCTACATTAAATTATTTTAAAAAATGAATTTTAATATTTGCTATTGTAAGAAATTGTCATTTCATAAAACATTTAAAATCTGATCGATGTTTGGTACAATTATAAAATTAAATTTTTTTTAAGAATCTAACTTTTTTAAAAACATTGGAATTTTATCAAGGGTGGATTTCACAAGTGACAATTCAATCGTGAACAGCATATGCATGACTGTGAATCCTAGCAAGGTGCCATTCAATAATGAGAAATGAATGGGTCGCTAGTTATAAATTTGCGCAGGCTACAAAGTGTTAATCTTTTCATGAAGAACAGGAACTTGATACAGCGCTAATATAAATGCGGCGTGGTCGGGAAGGAAGAAGGCGTGTGTGGACACGCCCACCCCATCTCAACGAATTGGACGGGAACGGTTTATTCCGAGGGTGTGTGTGTGTGACTGGTGAAGGGCGTCAGAGGGGGGAGGGGGTTGCACCAGTGACGTCAGCAGGGGAGGCTGGCCGGGCACGTGCAGCTCCTGTGGACGTCGTGGCGTGGTCGCGCCATGAATACCGAGCGCCTCGGCCCTTATTTGATTACCTGTCGGGTCACGGCGAGGGCCTGGCCCGGGATCCCCATCTCCATACTACTGCCGTGCTGTTCAAACTGCGACAAGGCTGCTGTCCCCGGCCACCTCCTCTGCATTCTCCACCAGCCGTCTGCTGTCCCGCGGCCTTCACGTGCCGTGTCGTCAGTGCTGCCATCTCTGGAGACAGAGCACAGCTCCCAGCGCCTCTTAAGAGGAATACGTGCTGAAACATTGTCTGTGAAATCGTTGCTTGAGCGAATACGTGTATCTTGGTGAATAAATGTCCTGGAAATACGACCTTCCTACACTTAGCGCTCGGTCACAGAGTAGATAAACACACAGAGAAGAAATGATTTGGCGGTTCTTTTGATGTGGGCGTACCAATTAGCTGATTGGATGAGCGAGGCTCTGGAAACAGGCGTAGAGCCCGACTGGCTATCGCGTGATTTGAAAGGTTCCCTATTGGCTGGACTGCCTGCTGGCAAGTAAGTTACCAGGCGCTAATTGCAGAAGGGCGTTCCGACATGTTGCTGGCAAGTGACATCGTCATGCAGGAGTGTGCGGCTGTAGTTCGCAGAATAAACGACTATTTCATGTGTGTGTTCTTTAATAGGCTGCTCTGCTAGTCGGTCTCACCCACCATGTCAACTTTCTCATTTACGTGTCACAATTTTATTTTTGAGGAAATAGCGGAATATTTATTATTATAGCTATCGACAGTAACATTTCCCGTCTTAAACGACCCGTAGGCCTGACTCCACCGTCCTGCATTATCCTAAGCTCTCTGTTTATTGTCTGCTGCCTCAGTGTGTAGCCAGTTTGACCCCAGGCAAGGTGGAATGTGATTCAGGCCATGTTTTCTTGCACGAATCTTGTTGGCTCAGAGTAAACCAGGGCGTTAAAAATAACATGTCCTGAAACTACAATCATAACAGAAATGCACATGTGTTTGAATTCTAGTTTAGCCATCCGTTTCTGGTGACCGGGAGGGTTGAAGTTCACCTCACTCATTTGAAGCATTAAAAAAAATACCCCCCCATCCCCTCTTTCCGAGATATGCATACACACACACATTTTCGGTGTTAGAATTTTGAGAAGTAACCGTTCCTACATGAATGTAAAAGCAGTCAATTATGTTTAACCATTAATCAACTAGCTTAATAATAAAAATAAAAGGAACTTACTATAATGAGTATGTATTACAATATTCAATAAATATAACATTTTAAATAAAACCGACAATCAAACCTAGTATGTCGCTACATATAAGTATACATTTAATTGACTGACTTGGTATACGCTATTTGCAGTAAAGTGAGTAATTTTTGAAGCCCTCTCTTTGGAATAATTGTCCATAAATAAATATATTTAATTATAGCTATAGATCCTAACTTTCGAACCAGGTGAAATGTATACACTGTGTTTATTACTTACATGGCAATATTTATTTTTAAATTTGGTGGAAGGATAATAAATGGTCGGTAGGAAAAAAAAATGTACTAGGGTCTCAAAAGTGCTGATTTTGCAGTGAGTGTACAGCCTATAGCAGGCGTGAATAGTACTTTGCTTGATTACATAAACTTGCAATGCGAGATTGACATGTACTTTGCAAAATTATCACGTCGGCATTAAATCGACTCAAAGGCAAAACGTGGCCGGGAGATTGGCACATACGGATGNGTAGATAAACACACAGAGAAGAAATGATTTGGCGGTTCTTTTGATGTGGGCGTACCAATTAGCTGATTGGATGAGAGAGGCTCTGGAAACAGGCGTAGAGCCCGACTGGCTACCGCGTGATTTGAAAGGTTCCCTATTGGCTGGACTGCCTGCTGGCAAGTAAGTTACCAAGCGCTAATTGCAGAAGGGCGTTCCGACATGTTGCTGGCAAGTGACATCGTCATGCAGGAGTGTGCGGCTGTAGTTCNAAGGGCGTTCCGACATGTTGCTGGCAAGTGACATCGTCATGCAGGAGTGTGCGGCTGTAGTTCGCAGAATAAACGACTATTTCATGTGTGTGTTCTTTAATAGGCTGCTCTGCTAGTCGGTCTCACCCACCATGTCAACTTTCTCATTTACGTGTCACAATTTTATTTTTAAGGAAATAGCGGAATATTTATTATTATAGCTATCGACAGTAACATTTCCCGTCTTAAACGACCCTTAGGCCTGACTCCACCGTCCTGCATTATCCTAAGCTCTCTGTTTATTGTCTGCTGCCTCAGTGTGTAGCCAGTTTGACCCCAGGCAAGGTGGAATGTGATTCAGGCCATGTTTTCTTGCACGAATCTTGTTGGCTCAGAGTAAACCAGGGCGTTAAAAATAACATGTGCTGTAACTACAATCATAACAGAAATGCACATGTGTTTGAATTCTAGTTTAGCCATCCATTTCACGTGACCGGGAGCGTTGAAGTTCACCTCACTTATTTGAAGCATTAAAAAAATACCCCCCGATTCCCTCTTTCCCAGATATGCATACACACACACATTTTCGGTGTTAGAATTTTGAGAAGTAACCGTTCCTACATGAATGTAAAAGCAGTCAATTATGTTTAACCATTAATCAACCAGCTTAATAATAAAAATGTATTACAATGTTCAATAAATATAACATTTTAAATAAAACTAACAATCAAACCTAGTATGTCGTTACATATAAGTATACATTTAATTGACTGACTTGGTATACGCTATTCGCAGTAAAGTGAGTAATTTTTGAAGCCCTCTCATTTGGAATAATTGTCCATAAATAAATATATTTAATTATAGCTATAGATCTTAACTTTCGAACCAGGTGAAATGTATACACTGTGTTTATTACTTACATGGCAATATTTATTTTTAAATTTGGTGGAAGGATAATAAATGGTCGGTAGGAAAAAAGAAATGTACTAGGGTCTCAAAAGTGCTGATTTTGCAGTGTACAGCCTATAGCAGGCGTGAATAGTACTTTGCTTGATTACATAAATTTGCAATGCGAGATTGACATGCACTTTGCAAAATTATCACGTCGGCATTAAATCGACTCAAAGGCAAAACGTGGCCGGGAGATTGGCACATACGGATGTTGCGTCGTAACGGTACCTCGAGGTTCGAGGCAGTAGAACAACGCCCAGCTCGCCGCCTTCTGTGGTCGCAGCTCCCACTGCGCTGCACTCGTGCGCACTCGAGTGCAAGTCGACACAGCACGACGTCAGCTCCAACTCACGCCAAGTTCCAACCAGCACGGAACACTAGACACGACACGTGGCTACTTTGCTCACGTTGCGAAGTAAACGTGACTAATTATTTGAAATTTCCTTCTCTTGGATTATATTTGACACGGGATTGACAAAATATGTAACACAGCTGAATCATTTTTAAATTTAATTTAAAGTTTCATACCATTTCTGGGAGGGGTTTGAGCCCCAAATTGCCCCCACCCTCTCTCCACAGGGTAAGTGCGTGAGCACACCACGCTCTCAATTTACAGTGCCAGCCAAAACTACCCTCCCTGTGTGTACACTGGTTGTGAGTGCATCACGACGGCATCATGTGTGTACAAGCTATTCTATTCATATTGGGAAGTTCAATGTCTTTAGTTTGGCGACAACAAATTTTCACCGCCAGGGTGCCATGATGTCACGTGTCTGCTTGTTTTTTTTTCCGTTTTGTATGAAAGTAAATAAAATAATTGCAATATTTTTTTAAATAATAATAATACTGTCAAATATTACTATTTGTATTGTGTTAGAACGTATGTTAAGAATAAACTTAGTTCTTCGCACTAGTGGAAATATTAAAAAATATGTTCACGTGTTGTATAATATTCAGTCGTAAAACTGGGTTTAGTATAACTTTGGTTTACACAGTTTCTCAATATAAATACAACAGATGAATCAATAAAAGAAATGCAAAAATTTTAAAATATTATATTTACACATTTATTGCGCAGTTTGGTTGAAGGAAAGGAGAAAAGTGCACAGTTCTTTTTAAATACAACTATGTGTATTTTACAATTATTATTTAAACATCTTTTCATATAAATACGCTTGCTCAGCGCCACTCATAGTTGTCATTTAACTGTTTGTTACTGTAAACACGTAAACAATATTAAATAAAAAAAACTAATACTTAAAATTTTAGGAAGTGCAATTATATAGCACAATTCGAACCAAGCACGAACTTTTACACACAAATAAGTAGAATTTCTCNGAAAAAAAACTAATACTTAACATTTTAGGAAGTGCAATTATATAGCACAATTCGAACCAAGCACGAACTTTTACACACAAATAAGTAGAATTTCTCTATTTACTTCCTGCTTAAAGATATTTTTTAGGAACTGCGGTGTACCTCGCGGCACAAATATTCCTAGGCCGAACTATACCATAAGAAATTATATTTCGCCCCTAACCATAGAAGAATGAAACTTAGCCCGGCCCACGAGTGTTGCCAATATGCAATATTTGTTCAACAAAGAGCGCTTGGCGCAGGGAGGTGTGGGTGAATATTCCTATGANTAAATACGCTTGCTCAGCGCCACTCATAGTTGTCATTTAACTGTTTGTTACTGTAAACACGTAAACAATATTAAATAAAAAAAACTAATACTTAAAATTTTAGGAAGTGCAATTATATAGCACAATTCGAACCAAGCACGAACTTTTACACACAAATAAGTAGAATTTCTCTATTTACTTCCTGCTTAAAGATATTTTTTAGGAACTGCGGTGTACCTCGCAGCAAAAATATTCCTAGGCCGAACTATACCATAAGAAATTTTATTTCGCCCCTAACCATAGAAGAATGAAACTTAGCCCGGCCCCCNAACTGCGGTGTACCTCGCGGCACAAATATTCCTAGGCCGAACTATACCATAAGAAATTATATTTCGCCCCTAACCATAGAAGAATGAAACTTAGCCCGGCCCACGAGTGTTGCCAATATGCAATATTTGTTCAACAAAGAGCGCTTGGCGCAGGGAGGTGTGGGTGAATATTCCTATGACTCTGCGCAAGTTATGCCTAGGGCAGTAGAATGGAAGCAATAATTATATGATAAGCTTTGTAACTCCCTGCCCCCCCCCCTCCTCCGGCCATGTCTCTCTCTATCTTTCTCTGTGCGCCTTCAATTCGTCGTTGAACCATGAAAGTATTTCATTCCTCTAGCATTTTATAAAAATTTCGAATGCGAGTTTTGAATTAAATTTGCGAAAGTCCTAAAGTAAATTTTAATCGAGTTCACGAAATTTGTCATTTGTCGTCGTAGTCACTATGTCCATAGAGTGCCACAATTTTGAATATTTTTCTTTTGGAAGAATTTAAAAAGTTAGGTGCCAAAATCATGCAATAAAGTGGTGAAAGTATGCAAGCACATAAAATAATTTATATAAGACCGAGATTGCTTACGTCACGGTGGACAAAGTCGCCCTGTAGGTTTTTCCATACCGAAGTTTTGGTCTTATTAATGAGGTGGGGTGGTCTCGAAAGTTTAATCTTTTTTACATTTTCCGCTGCAACTGGACTTTCTAGGCTGTGTATTAGTTCTTAATTGCGCTCCTTGACATTTTGATATTCAAAATACCTTTAGCGTACCAGTAATGGTGACGTCATATGATAGTGTTTGATAATCAATGATAATGTACATAGTTGTAAGCGCGGAAGTGTAAACTAAAATTTAAAAATAATCCTGCGAAAAGAAGTGTAGAAAACTCGTACTTTGAAAGAGAAAGTGAAAGANTGTAAACTAAAATTTAAAAATAATCCTGCGAAAAGAAGTGTAGAAAACTCGTACTTTTAAAGAGAAAGTGAAAGTTTTAGGTTTTAGTAAAATCTTAGTACTATTTCTTAAAAATCGTTTTTAACATTATATTATTATTGTTTTCGTTTGAATTATTTTATATTAATTAATAGATAATCATTTTTGAAGTATAAACTGTAAATATCAATGGCAAATGCAAGCAGGATTATATTTATTTTAAAAATAAATTCCAAAAGTAAACACCGAAAAGTAATTTCCTATTTATTGATTGAGTAGGATAGTTTGTATTTATCACTCGGAGAAAATAAGTATTAATTGAGTACACTNTAATTTCCTATTTATTGATTGAGTAGGATAGTTTGTATTTATCACTCGGAGAAAATAAGTATTAATTGAGTACACTGTTTCCTGAAAGGTTTCTAATAGAGATTGTCAATGTTTGTAGGATGTGTTGGAGTGCTCACTTGAGCCCTTAATGACGTCACATAATACGCATGGGGAGAGAGTTAGTGGCTCAATTTTCCGTTAGCTTAAATTTTTCTCTACGTTCTCTCGATAATATTCGCCTACATGTTTCCACACAAACAGATGCCAAATGAAACAGCTGTAAAGAAATTAAAATGAATGAAATCGCATTTGATGAAGTATTTATTAACTGTAATGCGCCGGACAGATAGTTTGTGCTGGTCATCGAAATATTCACTTTTATATTTGTAAGAAACACCCAAGTTTTTCTCTCATTACAAAGAAATTTAGATGACTAGTACTTTTTTTTTTTTTTGCACTATAACAAGTGAAATTCAGAATTTTAGTGCTTTTTGAACGTATAAATAATATAAATGCAAATATTTACCGAAAATAATACAAAGATTGAATGAAAGGTCATGTTTCCATTATCTGTAAGGCACGATTACCTAATTAAATTTTACAATTATATCTTAGTGTGCTACAAACATTCTGCAAACGTTTCCTTTCTTTAAGAAATATTTTAAAAATTGCGGAAAAATTTAAAAGCGTTATTTGAAAAAAAAAATTCATGTTACTTATGGTGTTTTATTTTAATGTAATTTTTTTATTTCTTCAGGTGAGTTAGATTTNTGAAAAAAAAAATTCATGTTACTTATGGTGTTTTATTTTAATGTAATTTTTTTATTTCTTCAGGTGAGTTAGATTTATTACTTTTAAGCCTGCAACCCAAAAACACTAAAATTATGTTGTTCACGTATTATTATTAAAAATAATTAAGTTAGTTTATTTTGTTTTTGCAAATAGTACTTACAAGTAATGTCTGCACATTGATAAATATATTTAAAAAAATTAAAATAATTAATGTTTCGATTAATAACTCCATTTGACATTTGTGTTGGCACTTGTTTGGAAGTAAATATATTATTCAATAATTTGATAAAATTTTTTGATGATCCACCATTTTTTTTCTGTTGGGACGTGCTCTTGTTCTGCTTTATATTTCTGTTTATTCACATTAAAGTGTTAAACGAAACCTTACCATATGAAAAATTGTGTGATTTCTAAATATTCACATGAGTTTTTTTATGTTTCTTGTTTAAAAAAAATTTTTCTTCGTTTATATTAATTATTTATATACTCAATATCGTGTGAAGTCTTAATTTTCATGTATTATATTAAAAAAATTATTTGTGTTTCAGTATACATCTTTCCAAACTTCCGATTTATGTATCGATTAGTCGCGCGAGACCACGAATTTCGGAGCGTGCCTTTGTATTTATAGGTTTCTGCTCGTGTAATCGTTTTCGCCATACAATATGTAGTGGCGTTTTGGCAATGATTGTACCTCTTTCTGCCGTCACGGCAGTAACTTCACAATCTTAAGGAATGACGTTACGTAATTTTTTTTTACCAGCTGCATGACCTATGGGCGTGATCCAACTTTTTCTGTGGACTGACGCCAAATAAAATAAAATCCTAAGTTTGTGAATTTGGTCAGTTCAAGAACGAAATTGTTTTGTCTTCAACAAGTTTAGTTCAGGCAAATGAAAGAAGAATCGAAATAACGGAAAAGTATTTTTTTACAATGTCAATTTTAAAACCCGATTATATATTTACTAACCAAAATAAAAGACATTTTAAAGTTTTTTCAAAATGTACACAGATAAGAGTAGAATTTACTAAAAAAAACTGAAAATACTCTTGTAATATGATTTTAAAATATATGTATATATATTGAGATTACAACATAATACTCTTGTTGTAGCGAAAAATGTTGAAACAGAACTTAAGAGTTCAAAATAAAAGTTTTTTTTGGTTAATTTGGTTAAGAAAATGCTTGGTAATATATAATTTTCTGTCGAGTTGTGATTGATATATTTTTATACACCCTGAGTGTACCAATTGCCTATTAATTTCGTCAATATAATAAGTAAAACAGAAGCACGCCCCTGTAATTTGGTCTCTGTAGTAAACTCTTGTCTACCCTGGAACCTAGATCCCATCTTCTATTTATGTGCTATCTTTGTGTTGTGGTGAGGGGTGTTATGCGTGCCAATGTTTCTGTCACGAATGTGGTGCATCAAAACCGTCAACCAGAGTAGCAAGATCTAAGAACAGATCGATATACTAGTGCTCTAATTCTTTATGATATTCCTATCTAGATCAATTCGCGTTGGGGCTGAGAGATCTCCTAACATTTTTTATACAGCCACCACTCAATGCTGGCAGTTATAAAGAATATTTCTGTGCCTAAGAAGTCCTCGTGCTCCATTCGTCAAGTGCGATCCGCTAAATCTCTGCCAATACACTCCGGAGATATACTGCAACTGAAAGCTATAAATTTCAACTTCCTTTTCAAAGCGTAGATCTGATTTTTTAATGGCTTCCGGGAAGAGTTTGTGAAATTATGCTGTGAGTTGGGAGACTGCAGAAGACATCTCTCTCTCTACTTGCCGGGGATTTTTTTTTTCCTTGCGTCAGCCTGGAAATAAAAATAAACGAGCTAGTCAAATTTTTTACCGCCCGGGAAAAAAAGTTTTGCGATGGAAGTCGACAAGTGTAAACGATAGCGGCTTCTGAAGTTTTGTCTCGTAATGAAAACTCTGTATTGCTCTAGAACGAAGCAGATGTATTATCCCACCTTGAGAAGAATAATCGCTCAGAGATTCATACCAAGTTCTTAAACTTTTACAACTCGCACAATATTAGCAATATGACGCGAAAATATTTATAACACAGCCATAACTTGTTATTAAACTCGATTTATATAACTGGTTAACTGTTATATAATTTTAGTTCTATGAGTGTATGTTATCGTTTTCTTATTGAAGGTTTAGACATTATTAAAATTTGCAGCTCTACACTTCGTGTCACAATAACCTTATATTGAAAGTAAAATTGGCGTGTACTAACTGAAGTAAATTAAATATAGTAACATTAAATTTTACTGTTAAAATTCCTACAGTTTCTTAGAGGCTGTTCGCGATAGAGTAAGAACTTTTGGAATCAACCATTGAAATAAATCACAGATAATAACAACATGTATGTTTAACGACACGCTGGCATGCTGGCTGTCTGCTAAGATGCCAGCGAATTAGACTTAACGTTGTACTGACAGAGTAATATGAAAATCTATGTTTCTTAAATTCGGCGTTTATTGCTTTTCACATAAAAACATTATGTTGTATATTATTATGACTTGAAATTTCCAAAAAAAATTCCACATTTTTCACTTGAATGACTTATAAATAAAGTGCAATAGCCCTTGGAAATATTATTGTTGGATAGAGCAGAAGGCTACAAAAAATAGAGGAAAAATAGATCCTAAGAAGGGCTCTCAAAAATGTTTATTGAACGGCGAATAGCTTAAAATGGTTAATTGCACTCTAAGACCGAATCAGTGATACCAGTCGGTTAAATAACATTCGTTAGTAAGCTACTGCCAACTGGTGCATCAAAAGCAATTGAATTTGGAACAAGTGACGTATGGTAGTCTAATTCTCGACATTCAACGGGAATCGCACACAAACCAGTGGAATTCAGCAATCATAATGATACTTTTTATGTCACTGATAACCAGTTGAACCATTTTCATTGGCTTTCTTTGCCGTTGCCACCTTTACCCTATTTTGAGTATTAAAAGCGATTTCTTTCGATAGCCTTGCACGTGATGAATACTCTTGCCTAATATTGTTCCGCCATAGGAAAAATTTATATTTCAGAGGGAACCGTTTAGGTTATTCATGCACCCGTCTTCGGACATTAAAAATTTTCAAACGAAACAAAAATTCAATGTCTGCATATTTGAACATTATTTTTCTTACGAAGCTACATAAAGAAAAACTCTGCGTTGACCAATGGCATCTTTACTAGAAGCAAGAATGCTCGATAATTTTAAGAAATTCCTATTTAACTACTAAACACATCTAAGAATTACTTTCTCGGATGATGCCGCATTACTCACGTGTCTGGCGAACTGGTTTCTCACCAGCACCACGGAGTGTTCGATCCCCGGTGAACACACACTTTATTGTTACACGTGGGAACGGTGGGTTCTCTCGAGGTACTGCCGTGTTCGCGGCTCTTGCGTTCCATCGCTCATCTGTCATCATTGGATTCTTTCGAGAACTGTCACGTCAATATATTCTTGGAAATTTTCCTATTCGGTGTAAACACAACTACAATTTCCACAAGTCTTGTGGACTTATAGTAGTTGGTCACGTAACGCAAACTAAGAGACGAGGCTTCTACAAATCCGTACTTATTCTATAATTGTCGATGGATTCTACAGGACTAGTTAACACCTGTAAACAAGTAAAGAACTTCTTTATGAATACGTAAATTTTGTCAGTTTTTGTTTTGGATGGTGATTGTGTTTTGTTTTTGCTACAAGTGCTACCGGTAACAGTTTTTATGAAGTATAAGCGTAAAAATAAGTAAACAACAAAAAAAAACTATTCCTTATTAAAATATTTGAGAAATATCTTTAGTGTAAATGTCTGAATCGGTCCACTGACTAAATCGGGTCATGCCTGTATTTCGCACTTTTACCAGAAAACAAAGAGGAGATAGAATAGTGTTGCTGCCTAGCGTTGAAGAGTTTGCAAAGCGACGCGCACAACTGCTTTCCAGCTCTTCGCTTTTTTGTGGATATAAGAAGTCACTCTTGTCTGTTTTTCACTGTTTTCTATTTTCGTAGTTCTTATTTCACAGATTGATAATACCAATTACAATATTGAAGCACAACTAGCTAATTATGCACGGAGGTAACACATACAGTAAGGTATTTAAACGTATTTTCGTTTCGTCGCCAGGTGCAACCAGTGTTACCAATAATTTTTTTTTTAAGTAAATAGGCGATTGGGTGATTCGGGTCAGTTTTCGTAGGACGAATAATTCCATCCATTTAAACGTCCTTTAGAGTGCAAAATACTTGTGTGACCTTTTTAAAGTTAACAGATGTACACGTACAAGCAGAAAATATGGCAAACTTGGAGTGAGGAGTATAGGAAAAGCAATGGACGCCGTGGACAGAAACAAGCTTCTCAGTGAACGGGTAGCAGCTAAGACTTATGGTGTGCCACATTCTATGTCATTTTGTTTGTGGTATGGTAGTGCAACTGAACAATGTGGGTGGTCAAACAACGTTTTCAAATGAACAGGAGCTAGCATCAAAAATATTTTAATAACTGTTAATTTCTGATATTATTTTCCATTGTTTTCTCCTGACCAGTTTACCCTATTCGGTGACCCTATTCACCATTAACGTCGGGCGAATAGGTTCAGTTGCTGTGCTTGATATATGAATACATTTCCTAGAAATTGCACTATTTAAAATTACTCGAGTGAATGCATACTTTATCTATTATATCAGGTTTCCAACTCATATTATTGTTATTTGATAATTTCTGTTTTATTTATAGTGATTGGCGGTTTTGCATTTTATGACCCAATTCAGACAACTTTACCCTACAATGTATTGCTTTTTACATAGTTTCACAAAACAAACAAAGTACACTTGATTATCACAAAGTGTCTCTTTGTACGTACGTGAGCAGCTTTCTCACTCTTGAGCGTTGTCTTTGTTAGTCACAAACATACACATACTTCAATGTAGAATAGAGCTTTCACGGCCAAAAACAATTGTGAACACAATTTCAAGATCAAAACTTTATCGCAATTCGAAAACAAGTGAACTTATAAACCACATCTGCCTGGCGTCTCATACTTGCGTAGATAACCATTTTGGATTTTTCTGTAACACAATTTAAATTGTGTAAGATTTGGTTTTATGAATTGTCCACAACGGTGGAATTACACTTGTAATTACAAGTCTCACACTTGTAGCTAGAAGTATGCTTTCGTTACAGAAAATACACTAGAGTACAGTTGCACTTGCAACTTGTAGTACTTGTAGGTGTTCACTTATAGTCCCCCACAGTTATGATATTCTGGTATAATAACATTATAGCGTAATTCGTAGAGACTTTGGCAAAGAATTGGAATCATGAAACACCTTTGCATTGAACTATAACTAAATGGTTCTCACACTCCTGCATTCCTGGTATGTCACAAATTTTTTCTGAGTATGCAAATGCTATGTGTGTGTAAACAAAGAGTTCAAAAAAATTTAAAATATGAAGAGGTTACACAGACACAGATCTTGTTCAATTAATATTTTTGAGGCAATGATTTTTGGACATGGAGTTTCACGTGTGCTTCGTTAGCCAAAGTTTTTAATGCCTATAACACGAGACAGGACGGCAGGAACGATTTACAAATAAGAGTGAGTTTGTGTGCGTGAGTCGAGAATTTTAAAATCGCCATCAGACCCCGCTTAGAGTAAGAGTAGAATGAAATATCTGTTCCTCTTTTTTAATCATTACTCGCTTGCCTCTCGGAAAAAAAAAATCTATGGAAATTAAGCGTACGTGACAATTACTAAGCGGGTTTTTTCGCGTCTAATTAGAGGCAAATTTTAACGGGTGTGGTGATCGCTGACAAAGCTGTCATTTTCAACTGAATATCGGTAAAAGCATTTTGATATTTAGGTCGTTCATCATGTGTGATATAAAACATCGGCCAAATTCCCTGCTAACAAATATATATAATTAAAGAAAAAGAACACTGAAAAAGCTTAAGGCGCAGGGAAATATATAAAAAAATTAATTTTTATTTTTAGATTTTCAANGAAAAAGAACACTGAAAAAGCTTAAGGCGCAGGGAAATATATAAAAAAATTAATTTTTATTTTTAGATTTTCAAACAATGTTTTCCGTTTCGACAATACCATAAATACGTTTTTCTCAAATAAGCAAAATTTACTTTAATGAATTAAGTGGATTCCACTCCGAAACTTTAATTTGGCTGTATTTGGAATTGTTAACAATAAATACCTCTCCAGCTTACATTAAATGACTTACAAGCAAAAAGTTATTCTACGCGATAATCCAAAATGTCAACGCTATCACACCTAGAAACAAAGTTACAGTTTGCAAATTGTTAAACAGAAAAAAATTTTTGTGTTTTCTATTTGACTGGCTGTAAATTTTGGGACGACTGTGCCTCTAGAACTCGAGATGCTCAAAATTACCTACGACGATCTGAAAACTCGTGATATATTGAGAACAAAACAAAGTTTTTAAAGCTTTACTCGGAAATGTAGTAACAAGAAACATATTAACTTCTTACGTAATGCAATNGAACAAAACAAAGTTTTTAAAGCTTTACTCGGAAATGTAGTAACAAGAAACATATTAACTTCTTACGTAATGCAATGTAAGGAGCATCAAGGAAAAATATTATAATTCAGCAAGCAAACCGTTGATTTTAGAACAGATACCACATAATTGCAAAACCTATGCTATGTCACGCTGACATGCCGTAAAGAGATGCCTTGTATAATATCATATTGAGACAGTTACGAGTAACGGTCGTTTCAGCTGCCATTATCGTATAGGCATCTGCGGTGATAACCTTTAAACAACATGAAGTTACAGTATAGGGACCNTCGTTTCAGCTGCCATTATCGTATAGGAATCTGCGGTGATAACCTTTAAACAACATGAAGTTACAGTATAGGGACCCAGGTCTTAACTCAAATGCTACGTCGAAATTAAATTCGTTGTATGATATCCTGAGATATACTGAGGCTGTGTTCCAAATGGTTTTCGAGTTAAGTTTTGTTTTCCGTAGTTTCATTTGGCATTTTGTAACGTTAAGGTCTGAGTACTATGGCATTTAATTGTATAGAATTACACGCTACTGTTATTTAAATGTGTATAACAATTATACCAATAATAAATATGATATGATTTCATAATTAAAACCCTGTGAAATATGTAAAGAAAATTATTATTTCTTAATGAGTTAGAGAGCTGGTTTGAAATGCAAATTAACAAAATTAAATAAATGAGAAGTGTAATTGTTACAAAACAAGATTTACATCATGAGAAAGTGCCTATTTACACAATATTTCAGTAACTGGTGAAATAATTATTTCGAGTATGATACACGTTCGTTAATTCCAAAACACTTCGCTTTATTTGAATTTAAACATTTCAAACACGCAAAGAAAATTTGGCGGAGATTTGGTATTATGTGCTTCGTTATTTGTAAGTATTAAGTTATAAAAAAAACGGAAATAAAATAAGTATACGTCATCAATTTAGCTGACAAAATTGGGGTACATAGATAAATATTTTCTTAAGAACAAGTGAGTATATCCACATGTCCATCTTTATTTGCTAAGGGTGCTCTAAATCTCAATCAGTGATTGAAATAAGTATAATTATTTTACTGAATCTTTAGTTAATGAGCTTGTTATATACTGACGAATCTGTGGAATGAACAGTAGTTTTACTACCAGGCCAGTGTAATTCACCAGGAACCAGTTGAGATCAGTGTTTAATCTGCTACTATTAGCAACTTAAGTTATCAGTGGAAGTTTACTTTTTCAGTTAAAGCATTTTCAACAGCGAAATTTGTTGTTTTGAACCAGTGTTAAGGGCTTCGATTTTAGAGTGTGATAGCATCACGAAGCATTTCCTGAAGTGTGTCTGTGAAGTGATTTGGACGGCTTCATATCGTGGCTTGAGAGCCGAAGAGGGCGAAGCAAGGTAGGTGAAAGGGAGATCGCTGAGAAAACCAGGTCAACATTGGCATCGTCTGGCACGATTCCCACGTGCGAACATCCGGGAGCGACCCCGCAGGGAATCGAGCCCTGTTCGCCAAGGTGGGAGGCGAGTAGTCTAACCACTGCACCACCACGGCTCCGCATTTCCGGGATAACTTTTCATGTTTTCCTTTGTGACGTTTGATTGATGTGGTGGGTAACTGTTGGGGGTGTGGACAGCCTTATTGCGAGGTAGTGTAACGTTGACCTAGGCTAATGTAGCATGCCTGAACGGCTCACTCACCTGCAACACTTCCCATCAGTCGTTGAAGAGATGCTTGGTGGTCGGGCATAATGCCATTGTATAACTCCACTAACTTTATGGTGGACATGGCGTCAACTAGCACATCCATATGTGACATAAGATGGTACACCATAAGGCTCAAATTTTTGCCCTGCACGGCATCTTCTCAGTAAAAAAAATATCCCCAGTCGGGCCACTCCTGGATTTTCGCAAGTGGGAATCGTGCCGGACGATGCCAATCTTCCACTAGTTTTCTCGGGGATCTCCCGTTTCCCCGCCCTTGCATTTCGGCGCTGTCACAAGACCTCGTTTAGAGCCGCCCAAATCCCTCAATTTAAATCTGTAAAAAAATAATGTTTAATTTTTCACAATGTGGCCACAGAGTCTTCACCGAAGACATTGGATTTTTACACCTTTATATGTCAAGGTTATTTCACTCAGCGTCTGACTACATTCATCCAAAAAAATAAAATAACTACTAATTTTACACAAAATAGTGCAAAATAACAATTATTGTGTATCAAAGAATAAACTGTAACACTCGCGTATTATTTTCTTAATGGCAAATAAATTTGCACACACTTACCAATTTTAATATCACAACAGAGTAAGTGTCTTTTTTCACTTACACGAAGGTAAAATCACAGATTCACTTCAGTTGTAACTACACAAGCCCTGTACATTTTCCGCTGTTCTGCCAAGTAATTTTACAGTCATTGTAAGCTCTTTTATAACTTCGTCGTTAGCCCACATGCTAAGTACGCCATACAATTTGTACAAATAAATGANGTCATTGTAAGCTCTTTTATAACTTCGTCGTTAGCCCACATGCTAAGTACGCCATACAATTTGTACAAATAAATGAATAACAACATAGTTATACAATTAATAGGTTTACCGTTGAAATCTAGTGTGTGCAATAATCTTTTTGCGTGAAACAGGTGTCTAACAACAAGCATATCAGGATGTAGCATGATGATAAAAAATATATATAGCTATGCAAGAAAATTGAGCGTTTGTAGTGGCGGATATAGGTGACTTATTTAAATATGCTGATTTTTCGCGGAGATAACAGAGTACTTGACAGGTTGCAACATTATTTGTTCACAGATACAGGAATATTGCTGTGTCCGGGTGGTCTCGCCATTAGACTGTGTTAGTGAGAATCCTGCTACTTCAACTGTTCATTACCCTTAGAGTTTCATACTTTTTCTGATTTCCCGTAAGAGAGAATTTTGACCACTCGACGCATAACATCTGACCCCAATAACATATTCAAGGAAAATTGTTATATAAAACATCACAGTTACATTATTTANCTCGACGCATAACATCTGACCCCAATAACATATTCAAGGAAAATTGTTATATAAAACATCACAGTTACATTATTTGAAATGTAAAAAGGTCAATATTATACATCATTCACAATTTTATGAGATTAGAATTTCTAATTTAATCGGTTTTGAAACCGACGACAACAACAGACACTTCAATAAATGATACTGTACACATCTTGGCAAGATCTATTTCCACGAACGAATTTGTTGCCGAACTGCACCTGTCAACATCAGTTGTAACTATCTGTGACAACAATGTTAGGACATCAGCATAAACGCACCTGTGATCGCGAAAGTGGCAAATTACTGACACTGCGTCTATTGATACGCAGTTGATTTTCGAAGAATTCAGAGGTAAGGAATATATGACGTCCTGTACTACGTTCATACGGGATATTTAATTCTGCCCAGGACACAGGAAACCCCTACAACACGGGACAGTTGGCAACTTTAATTCCCGTTATTAGCCTGTACAGAAATTTACTGAGTACAAAATTCGTCACAATATCGGCCAAGTCAGGGGAAGCTACATAACTTGCAAAGAAAAATTCCCGCTAAAAAAGTAAGAGATTTACCTTAAAGTTTTCTTGAATGGTAGTTAATGTGTATCACACGTCTTGTGGTAGGAAATAAAATTAGATTTACCAACATTTACATTATTTAGTTCAAACTAATATTTTATTGATGTTTTATTAGTTTGTGTCTATTTAATCATTTTCTCACTTTATAACTTTGTCGTTCCATTTAAAACTAATTTTTTAAACTAGATATTTCATTTCTAATTTTATTTTTCCATCTCCTATGAATTAATTCCTTGCGTCTCTTATGTTTGTGTCAAGCGCTATTTTTACACATCTGCTGTGTTACTGGGTTCACACCCCTTACACCGTATTTTTACTCTTTTTTTTGTAGAGAATAAAAATATATGTATATGTAACACGTCGCATTGAATTTTGGCCAAAATATTTCGTAGTCAAATTTTTGTTTACACTGATCACATATCTGAACTTTTGATCCGTTCGAAAAACCCAAAACAATTTTTTTTGGAGGGTTAACAGATTTATTACTTTTTTTCCTTATTGTCTTTATATTTCATTATTTAGTTTTCGTTTACTTCAAACACTTAGTTAATTATATTAAATGTAGGACATACATTTTCCTTAATGAAAATAGTAGATTTTAATCATTTATTTTATTAATTTCTGCAATTTTCAGAGTTTCTTTTCATTGAAGATAATGTAATCGTCTTGCAATTATTTTCCATTACAAATATTTATATATATATTAATATTTTGTCAGCAATCTATAATTTTAAAGTTAAATGCCATTAAATAGTTATCAACCAAAATAACACTATTTCTGCAAGTATTACACATTCTAAGAATTGCATCAGCATTCCGTCACATTGGCACGTAATACGCCCTATATTATACCGAACATGATAGCCTTTCTGTCTTTCACCGTTTCTGATAAATGCTTGCTCATCGTTACACGAGACCACAAAGAACTCTGCGGCCGAGCCTCCTTTATTGCGTAATCTGTTTTGCACGGTGAATTACGCCAGCCATAAACCTCTGGGTGTAATTAATTTTGCATTATCTCCGTGCGGGAGATTAAATGGCCTTTCTGCAAAATAACAATTATTCGTTATCTGCCCTCGCGCCGCGACTCCTAATGGTAAACGGCTGTCAGAGGGCGCAGATACTATTAGAAACAGATTAATGGACGTCAGCTAGCGGCCCGGTCCGTGTGCTCTTCGACAATGCAGATACAATATCATTCAGATCGCTTAGTAACATTTATTCTGACTGACACACGGCCGGTACTCGTAATAGAGACATTTCACGAGCATGTGGTGATTATATCTCTTTTAATCTTACGGCTAATTTACCTCTGGCATTTGAGAAACATCCGAAATCGCGTCACCGGTTAATAAACTCCAGCACGACACATTCGCAGCTCACATGCCTGCTGAACGTCAAATAAAGCTGCTGCAAATATTAAAAAAATCACTCTTTTTCCTTAAATAAAACAGAAGATGAACAACAGAAGAGTTCAGTGGTAGGTGAAAACCTCAAAATCTACCAGATTAAATAAGGGAAGATATACTTCAAATACTGTACCCACAGTTTATTTTAACTCGCTCGGTTTTATATTAATTTCTGAGTTCAAGTGTTGCAATCACGTAATTTTCTAACGTGCGTTGTACTTGCACTGTAAAAAATATTCCTAGTAACCTTCATAAACTGTAACAGAAGTTTTTAACTTATACACTGTATGGAAATACTGCTATATATCAAGCTGCAAATATAGGAATGTTCAGCACCGCTACAATGCCTAGTTGTTAACTTCCCTATGCATCTGGCTGTTTCCTGAGCAAATGCAGGAACTCCACCGTGGTTGTACGGGAAAGTCTTTACCACCCGCTCTTGTCGTATATTTGGCCACAATTCATATATATTTGCGAACAAATCGTATTAGGTACAAGCAAAATTCTCACAGTACTGAGCACTGGTTTCTTGCTGTGTGCCGTACCGTTCATAAACATCATTAACGTGTAACGTGTACGCGATCATTGATGTGATGCGTATTGAACTAGTCAAGCCACTGGTCAATGACTTAACACTTTCAGGGACCTAATTCTTGTCACTTAATTCCATTACGAATTTGCTCCAAATCTATTATTGGTTTTCATTGTGCGAATCTTCAGTTGCATCTGTTTCGGAATAAAATAATTTCATTCGGAGTCTTTTCACTGGTTGCTAGCCCAGCGAGATGATATTTCCGAACGTTCTTATTTTCTAATAATTATTGAATAACTACAAAAAATAGCGATGAAATTTATTGTTGTGAGAGTATTAGAAAATGTGTTGTTTCTATATCCCTTTGGGTTAAATAATATATATGCTAAGGATTTTTTGCTGTTTTTGCCGGATTATGAAGTGGATAACCAAGAAATATGCACGTTTTGTAAAACATTATGAATTAATTACAATAAGATGAATTGTTGCACTTTCATAATTTTTATACTGCATTGCATTTGTTCTTTTATAGTATGATACCTAATCTTAAAACACNCCACGGCTCCGCATTTCCGGGATAACTTTTCATGTTTTCCTTTGTGACGTTTGATTGATGTGGTGGGTAACTGTTAGGGGTGTGGACTGCCTTATTGCGAGGTAGTGTAACGTTGACCTAGGTTAATGTAGCATGCCTGAACGGCTCACTCACCTGCAACACTTCCCATCAGTCGTTGAAGAGATGCTTGGTGGTCGGGNTAATGTAGCATGCCTGAACGGCTCACTCACCTGCAACACTTCCCATCAGTCGTTGAAGAGATGCTTGGTGGTCGGGCATAATGCCATTGTATAACTCCACTAACTTTATGGTGGACATGGCGTCAACTAGCACATCCATATGTGACATAAGATGGTACACCATAAGGCTCAAATTTTTGCCCTGCACGGCATCTTCTCAGTAAAAAAAATATCCCCAGTCGGGCCACTCCTGGATTTTCGCAAGTGGGAATCGTGCCGGACGATGCCAATCTTCCACTAGTTTTCTCGGGGATCTCCCGTTTCCCCGCCCTTGCATTTCGGCGCTGTCACAAGACCTCGTTTAGAGCCGCCCAAATCCCTCAATTTAAATCTGTAAAAAAATAATGTTTAATTTTTCACAATGTGGCCNGACCTCGTTTAGAGCCGCCCAAATCCCTCAATTTAAATCTGTAAAAAAATAATGTTTAATTTTTCACAATGTGGCCACAGAGTCTTCACCGAAGACATTGGATATTTACACCTTTATATGTCAAGGTTATTTCACTCAGCGTCTGACTACATTCATCCAAAAAAATAAAATAACTACTAATTTTACACAAAATAGTGCAAAATAACAATTATTCTGTATCAAAGAATAAACTGTAACACTCGCGTATTATTTTCTTAATGGCAAATAAATTTGCACACACTTACCAATTTTAATATCACAACAGAGTAAGTGTCTTTTTTCACTTACACGAAGGTAAAATCACGGATTCACTTCAGTAGTAACTACACAATCCCTGTACATTTTCCGCTGTTCTGCCAAGTAATTTTACCGTCATTGTAAGCTCTTTTATAACTTCGTCGTTAGCCCACATGCTAAGTACGCCATACAATTTGTACAAATAAATGAATAACAACATAGTTATACAATTAATAGGTTTACCGTTGAAATCTAGTGTGTGCAATAATCTTTTTGCGTGAAACAGGTGTCTAACAACAAGCATATCAGGATGTAGCATGATGATAAAAAATATATATAGCTATGCAAGAAAATTGAGCGTTTGTAGTGGCGGATATAGGTGACTCATTTAAATATGCTGATTTTTCGCGGAGATAACAGAGTACTTGACAGGTTGCAACATTATTTGTTCACAGATACAGGAATATTGCTGTGTCCGGGTGGTCTCGCCATTAGACTGTGTTAGTGAGAATCCTGCTACTTCAACTGTTCATTACCCTTAGAGTTTCATACTTTTTCTGATTTCCCGTAAGAGAGAATTTTGACCACTCGACGCATAACATCTGACCCCAATAACATATTCAAGGAAAATTGTTATATAAAACATCACAGTTACATTATTTAAAATGTAAAAAGGTCAATATTATACATCATTCACAGTTTTATGAGATTAGAATTTCTAATTTAATCGGTTTTGAAACCGACGACACCAACAGACACTTCAATAAATTATACTGTACACATCTTGGCAAGATCTATTTCCACGAACGAATTTGTTGCCGAACTGCACCTGTCAGCATCAGTTGTAACTATCTGTGACAACAATGTTAGGACATCAGCATAAACGCACCTGTGATCGCGGAAGTGGCAAATTACTGACACTGCGTCTATTGATACGCAGTTGATTTTCGAAGAATTCAGAGGTAAGGAATATATGACGTCCTGTACTACGTTCATACGGGATATTTCATTCTGCCCAGGACACAGGAAACCCCTACAACACGGGACAGTTGGCAACTTTAATTCCCGTTATTAGCCTGTACAGAAATTTACTGAGTACAAAATTCGTCACAATATCGGCCAAGTCAGGGGAAGCTACATAACTTGCAAAGAAAAATTCCCGCTAAAAAAGTAAGAGATTTACCTTAAAGTTTTCTTGAATGGTAGTTAATGTGTATCACACGTCTTGTGGTAGGAAATAAAATTAGATTTACCAACATTTACATTATTTAGTTCAAACTAATATTTTATTGATGTTTTATTAGTTTGTGTCTATTTAATCATTTTCTCACTTTATAACTTTGTCGTTCCATTTAAAACTAATTTTTTAACTAGATATTTAATTTCTAATTTTATTTTTCCATCTCCTATGAATTAATTCCTTGCGTCTCTTATGTTTGTGTCAAGTGCTATTTTTACACATCTGCTGTGTTACTGGGTTCACACCCCTTACACCGTATTTTTACTCTTTTTTTTGTAGAGAATAAAAATATATGTATATGTAACACGTCGCATTGAATTTTGGCCAAAATATTTCGTAGTCAAAATTTTGTTTACACTGATCACATATGTGAACTTTTGATCCGTTCGAAAAACCCAAAACAATTTTTTTTGGAGGGTTAACAGATTTATTACTTTTTTTCCTTATTGTCTTTATATTTCATTATTTAGTTTTCGTTTACTTCAAACACTTAGTTAATTATATTAAATGTAGGACATACATTTTCCTTAATGAAAATAGTAGATTTTAATCATTTATTTTATTAATTTCTGCAATTTTCAGAGTTTCATTTCATTGAAGATAATGTAATCGTCTTGCAATTATTTTCCATTACAAATATTTATATATATATTGTCAGCAATCTATAATTTTAAAGTTAAATGCCATTAAATAGTTATCAACCAAAATAACACTATTTCTGCAAGTANCTATAATTTTAAAGTTAAATGCCATTAAATAGTTATCAACCAAAATAACACTATTTCTGCAAGTATTACACATTCGAAGAATTGCATCAGCATTCCGTCACATTGGCACGTAATACGCCCTATATTATACCGAACATGATAGCCATTCTGTCTTTCACCGTTTCTGATAAATGCTTGCTCATCGTTACACGAGACCACAAAGAACTCTGCGGCCGAGCCTCCTTTATTGCGTAATCTGTTTTACACGGTGAATTACGCCAGCCATAAACCTCTGGGTGTAATTAATTTTGCATTATCTCCGTGCGGGAGATTAAATGGCNCACGGTGAATTACGCCAGCCATAAACCTCTGGGTGTAATTAATTTTGCATTATCTCCGTGCGGGAGATTAAATGGCCTTTCTGCAAAATAACAATTATTCGTTATCTGCCCTCGCGCCGCGACTCCTAATGGTAAACGGCTGTCAGAGGGCGCAGATACTATTAGAAACAGATTAATGGACGTCAGCTAGCGTCCCGGTCCGTGTGCTCTTTGACAATGCAGATACAATATCATTCAGATCGCTTAGTAACATTTATTCTGACTGACACACGGCCGGTACTCGTAATAGAGACATTTCACGAGCATGTGGTGATTATATCTCTTTTAATCTTACGGCTAATTTACCTCTGGCATTTGAGAAACATCCGAAATCGCGTCACCGGTTAATAAACTCCNCTCTTTTAATCTTACGGCTAATTTACCTCTGGCATTTGAGAAACATCCGAAATCGCGTCACCGGTTAATAAACTCGAGCACGACGCATTCGCAGCTCACATGCCTGCAGAACGTCAAATAAAGCTGCTGCAAATATTTAATAAATCACTCTTTTTCCTTAAATAAAACAGAAGATGAACAACAGAAGAGTTCAGTGGTAGGTGAAAACCTCAAAATCTACCAGATTAAATTAGGGAAGATATACTTCAAATACTGTACCCACAGTTTATTTTAACTCGCTCGGTTTTATATTAATTTCTGAGTTCAAGTGTTGCAATCACGTAATTTTCTAACGTGCGTTGTACTTGAACTGTAGGAAATATTTTTAGTAACCTTCATAAACTGTAATAGAAGTTTTTAACTTATACACTGTATGGAAATACTGCTATATATCAAGCTGCAAATATAGGAATGTTCAGCACCGCTACAATGCCTAGTTGTTAACTTCCCTATGCATCTGGCTGTTTCCTGAGCAAATGCAGGAACTCCACCGTGGTTGTACGGGAAAGTCTTTACCACCCGCTCTTGTCGTATATTTGGCCACAATTCATATATATTTGCGAACAAATCGTATTAGGTACAAGTAAAATTCTCACAGTACTGAGCACTGGTTTCTTGCTGTGTGCCGTACCGTTCATAAACATCATTAACGTGTAACGTGTACGCGATCATTGATGTGATGCGTATTGAACTGGTCAAGCCACTGGCCAATGACTTAACACTTTCAGGGACCTAATTCTTGTCACTTAATTCCATTACGAATTTGCTCCAAATCTATTATTGGTTTTCATTGTGCGAATCTTCAGTTGCTTCTGTTTCGGAATAAAATAATTTCATTCGGAGTCTTTTCACTGGTTGCTAGCCCAGCGAGTTGATATTTCCGAACGNTCTGTTTCGGAATAAAATAATTTCATTCGGAGTCTTTTCACTGGTTGCTAGCCCAGCGAGTTGATATTTCCGAACGTTCTTATTTTCTAATAATTATTGAATAACTACAAAAAATAGCGATGAAATTTATTGTTGTGAGAGTATTAGAAAATGTGTTGTTTCTATATCCCTTTGGGTTAAATAAAATATATGCTAAGGATTTTTTGCCAGTTTTTGCCGGATTATGAAGTGGATAACCAAGAAATATGCACGTTTTGTAAAACATTATGAATTAATTACAATAACNGTTTTTGCCGGATTATGAAGTGGATAACCAAGAAATATGCACGTTTTGTAAAACATTATGAATTAATTACAATAACAGGAATTGTTGCACTTTCATAATTTTTATACTGCATTGCATTTGTTCTTTTATAGTATGATACCTAATCTTAAAACACNGAATTGTTGCACTTTCATAATTTTTATACTGCATTGCATTTGTTCTTTTATAGTATGATACCTAATCTTAAAACACAAGTCAGAAACACAATACTAGCATGTGAGCACGAAACACGTTCTTTAATTTTTAATACGAATCAGAGATTATCATTCTGTAAAACACATGTATATCTCAAAGTTAGTTAAAAATTGTTAGAATGGCGTGGGAACGAGTTCCTGTGCAGTTATGTAGAAGCATAAGAAGTCCCGAGGTATTATAAGCGTCTCTCCTGTACTCGAGCAAATAACTTACAGTCTTCGATATTATAAGTTATACATACTATACACAGTATATTAAATTAATAACATTTATACCAGCATTTATAAAACCAATGTCGCTTATTATTCTAGTATAAAGTATTAGAACATCGTTGGGATGGAACATCTTCCCATAGTATTCACGAAGTAGTGCACATAACAAGGTCGCGCTGTCCACTACTCTCCTTCGTCACGTGGTTAACGATGTTTCTTCCTTAAATGGTATAAACACTATAATATTCGCAAATATGTGGTAAGTATTTTGCAGAATATACATATATATCAGTTTTAACTAGGAAATGCGTATTCCGTACGTTAAAGCAGACGTATAAAGTTTAAAAGTTTAGCTAAGTTACATGCGGAACTGCTTCTATGAAACATAATACATCACGGTGGCTATAATTTTAAGAGATGCTATCGCTGTTTATAATAAGTGGCCATTGTACAATGTAANACATAATACATCACGGTGGCTATAATTTTAAGAGATGCTATCGCTGTTTATAATAAGTGGCCATTGTACAATGTAAAGTAGCTGAGAAGGCCTACAGCGAACTTATAAAATGCAGTGATTTTCAGAAATTACGATATTCAGGAAGCTATTTCGCGTTTATTGTATTTCTGTATTCAATTTATTTTCTCCGGAGTGCATTCAGAGAGATGTTGTTATGTCAAATAACAATACCGCCTTGTAAACAAAGGTTCAAGATCAACAGATTATTTCACTCAAAAATCCGCATTTCGAAATTTGCACTTAAGAATAACTACCTTTCAAAGTGAAACAATGGTTTAGAAATTCAAGGGGTGAGATACGACAGTTCGTAATAATATCGTATCTACTCATGAATCGATGCCCANGTATTCAATTTATTTTCTCCGGAGTGCATTCAGAGAGATGTTGTTATGTCAAATAACAATACCGCCTTGTAAACATAGGTTCAAGATTAACAGATAATTTCACTCAAAAATCCGCATTTCGAAATTTGCACTTAAGAATAACTACCTTTCAAAGCGAGACAATGGTTTAGAAATTCAAGGGGTGAGATACGACAGTTCGTAATAATATCGTATCTACTCATGAATCGATGCCCANACAATGGTTTAGAAATTCAAGGGGTGAGATACGACAGTTCGTAATAATATCGTATCTACTCATGAATCGATGCCCAGACCCGATATAAGTTATGGTTTCAAGTGTATCAAATAAGAAATGTTCTTACGTGTGCTGCACATTTAGCAGACTGAGCACTTGTTGTTTCTTCATCACGCCCAATGAGTTGTAGGCGCTCTGTTCGCCTGTAGAAATAAAAACAATTCACATTCTACAATACTAACACGGTTTTCAAATCAGATACCCTNGGCGCTCTGTTCGCCTGTAGAAATAAAAACAATTCACATTCTACAATACTAACACGGTTTTCAAATCAGATACCCCCATTGTTCAGCATAACACTGTAGAGTACTGGCCAACAATTTCCTTCTGACTGTTATGTACATAATTATGCACAGTGCGTCTGAACTGACCAATTTGACGTCTTTTTGGGGAAGTATATGCCTGTTGTNGGCGCTCTGTTCGCCTGTAGAAATAAAAACAATTCACATTCTACAATACTAACACGGTTTTCAAATCAGATACCCTCATTGTTCAGCATAACACTGTAGAGTACTGGCCAACAATTTCCTTCTGACAGTTATGTACATAATTATGCACAGTGCGTCTGAACTGACCAATTTGACGTCTTTTTGGGGAAGTATATGCCTGTTGTNGTTATGTACATAATTATGCACAGTGCGTCTGAACTGACCAATTTGACGTCTTTTTGGGGAAGTATATGCCTGTTGTAAATGCACACAAAAAAACAGACGTATTAAAAGCTTTTCCACATTGGAAGCAATGAGGCAATGAGCAGTTGACGTCTGCTTGAGTAGAGGAACGAATGTGAAGTATAGAATAGACCCGTTTTAACTCGTATAATAGGGAACTTTCACGGAGACACGCTACTTCGAAGCGTTTCCTCCGTCTCGAGCTTAACTACCTCGAGAAAACTACGCCAAAGTAACAACGAACATAGTGAAAGTTTAAGTAGAGGAACGAATGTGAAGTATAGAATAGACCCGTTTTAACTCGTATAATAGGGAACTTTCACGGAGACACGCTACTTCGAAGCGTTTCCTCCGTCTCGAGCTTAACTACCTCGAGAAAACTACGCCAAAGTAACAACGAACATAGTGAAAGTTTAAGTAGAGGAACGAATGTGAAGTATAGAATAGACCCGTTTTAACTCGTATAATAGGGAACTTTCACGGAGACACGCTACTTCGAAGCGTTTCCTCCGTCTCGAGCTTAACTACCTCGAGAAAACTACGCCAAAGTAACAACGAACATAGTGAAAGTTTAAGTATAGAACCATTTTAAGCAATTAAATGTGTCAATATGTTTACGGTACTATATGCTATATGCAAAGACTTGGAAATATTGCAAGTTCCTTTCAGGTAAAGTAAGACTTCAACATCGCGTACAGTTCAGTTTGTTCTTCTATTGGAGCACAGGTGAAGAATACGCCCCGGGTGACGTTCAGCCAATAATGAAACTACAAAGNAACTACCTCGAGAAAACTACGCCAAAGTAACAACGAACATAGTGAAAGTTTAAGTATAGAACCATTTTAAGCAATTTAATGTGTGAATATGTTAACGGTGCTATATGCTATTTGCAAAGACTTGGAAATATTGCAAGTTCCTTTCAGGTAAAGTAAGACTTCAACATCGCGTACAGTTCAGTTTGTTCTTCTATTGGAGCACAGGTGAAGAATACGCCCCGGGTGACGTTCAGCCAATGACGAAACTACAAGGGAAAAAATTACCAAATCACTTTTCATCTCTGGTATTAAACTGGAGTAACAGCCAATAATATACTAAATTATGAGCGAGTGAAATAAGTATATACGCGAAAATTTATCGTTACTTTTTCGAAGCAGAATAAACTATAGGCCATTTCCATATTCGTCTCATTAATGCAGGTAGTGAATGTTTTTTTTTTTCACGCCCGGAACGAATTTTAATTCAGCNGGGAAAAAATTACCAAATCACTTTTCATCTCTGGTATTAAACTGGAGTAACAGCCAATAAAATACTAAATTATGAGCGAGTGAAATAAGTATATACGCGAAAATTTATCGTTACTTTTTCGAAGCAGAATAAACTATAGGCCATTTCCATATTCGTCTCATTAATGCAGGTAGTGAATGTTTTTTTTTTGCACGCCCGGAACGAATTTTAATTCAACAATAGAGGATAAACCGTCAGTGGGGTCTTCTGTAAACCAAGCACAATAACACGATCTGTGAGCAAGCAGTTGGTGTGATCCTAGAGTTATAACGCAAATATGGAATGTCGCAATATTCGAGTCCTTGTACTCGCAGCCACTGAGCAAGCGGAGACTCACAAGTTGAGGAACAAACATACAAAGTTGTCGCTACTTTACTATGGCATTGCATACGAGTCACGAATTGCATATTTCTTAACACACATTCATGGTAGCATACTTACAATTGTTAACTACGTAGTCAAATTCTGCGTAGTAAAGTTATCACATTAGTACACTGGCAGAGCTTAACATTTCTATTGCCTATTTCAAACCCTACACCCGTGCCATAAAGAAGTCAATTTGCAACATGTGAGATTAAAAATAATAGTGTTGCGGTATTATTATTCCATACATTAAAACCATCGAAAAATGCCATCTTATTCAAGCAAAGCTGAACATAACTGTGTACATGTAACATACCGCTTANGTCAAATTCTGCGTAGTAAAGTTATCACATTAGTACACTGGCAGTGCTTAACATTTCTATTGCCTATTTCAAACCCCACACCCGTGCTATAAAGAAGTCAATTTGCAACATGTGAGATTAAAAATAATAGTGTGGCGGTATTATTATTCCATACATTAAAACCATCGAAAAATTCCATCTTATTCTAGCAAAGCTGAACATAACTGTGTACATGTAACATACCGCTCATCTTTGAAAGAAATGTAAAAAATATGCATAATTGATTTGAATGTTTGTATTTGAATATTTGTTAATTGTTTTTCTCAAGTAATTAAAACTACATCAAAGTGCTCAGTTAATATTGGATGTTAACATATCCTACCAAATACAGGATTGACGAAATACCCTAAAAAGAAGTATTTTTGTTGTCTTCGTTTCGCTATGAATATCAGCTAAAGCGGCACTTAAAATACAATAAAAATACCAGAATTGCATACAGCTGACTGCTAATTTAGTTTCCAATAAACGTGAGTACCAAAATACTACGACAATAACCATGCGTTGAAACAGTAGTATACATGCTTACACGGTGTTATGATGGCGTGAACAGACCTTACTTCGACAGCCTGCTTAAACGCACCATCAGCAGATCCCCCTTTTTAACGCAAGCATATTTCCGCACATGCTATATTTCAATACCCGATATGGGCAATCCAGCAGTGTTATTTTGTTTTGGCGGTGTGTCTCTTAGAGAAGACAGTTTCTTACTTGACTGACCAATCAGAGTTGTGTTACTCCGGTACTGTACGTCTGTGATTCGCGNATTGCATACAGCTGACTGCTAATTTAGTTTCCAATAAACGTGAGTACCAAAATACTACGACAATAACCATGCGTTGTAACAGTAGTATACATGCTTACACGGTGTTATGATGGCGTGAACAGACCTTACTTCGGCAGCCTGCTTAAACGCACCATCAGCACAGCCCCCTTTTTAACGCAAGCATATTTCCGCACATGCTATATTTCAATACCCGATACGGGCAATCCAGCAGTGTTATTTTGTTTTGGCGGTGTGTCTCTTAGAGAAGAAAGTTTCTTACTTGACTGACCAATCAGAGTTGTGTTACTCCGGTACTGTACGTCTGTGATTCGTGGGCAGACTCCTATGACGCTAGCGAGTTAGAATCGTCCAACCGCGGTACAGGTTCTGGACTAACGTGTTTTGGAGTACAACTAGTCGTGAAATATTTCCGCGGAAAACAGAAGAATGAGTTATGAGGCCAGTGAGCGGCAGATATCAGTAGTCGGGACACTGTCGCCTAACCTCAGTAGGAATGCCCTCCGCCCTACTGAGAACCAGGTCACGAGTGTGCGATGTCCTATAGTGCAGTCAAACACCTCGCACGAGGTCTCTTCGCTGCATGGCATTGGTCGAGTNGTGAAATATTTCCGCGGAAAACAGAAGAATGAGTTATGAGGCCAGTGAGCGGCAGATATCAGTAGTCGGGACACTGTCGCCTAACCTCCGCCCTACTGAGAACCAGGTCACGAGTGTGCGATGTCCTATAGTGCAGTCAAACACCTCGCACGAGGTCTCTTCGCTGCATGGCATTGCGTCTCACCAGGTACAAACTAGACATCAGTTTTAACCTTTTCAGACTCCTAGTGTGCCCTATTTAAATAGTAGTGGGCCACGGTGGTGTAGTGGTTAGACTACTCGCCTCTCACGAAGGCGAGCCAGGTTTGACTGCCGGCGGGTTCGCCCCCGGATTTTTGCAAGTGGGAATCTTGCCGGATGATTACGCTGGTCGGTGGGTTTTCTCGGAGATCTCCCCACCTTGCTTCTACCTCATCGGCTCCCAAGACCTCAATGTTAAGAGCCACCGAAATATCTCGATTCAACAACTTANGATCTCCCCACCTTGCTTCTACCTCATCGGCTCCCAAGACCTCGATGTTAAGAGCCACCGAAATATCTCGATTCAATAACTTAAATAATACCGTAGATAGTCTGCAAAGTAATATAATGTAGAGGCTCCTCCAAATACATCAGTAATTTCCCTGCAGTTTTATACAGGATTCTATCTCTAATAAATAATTCGGTATATTTCTTACATAAATTTCTCTTTTATTCTGAATACACCTGTGTTGCTCAAACTATTATCTAGCCCTTCAACCCGAAGTGTATATTACATATAAATGAATAAAAGCTCATTATAGAAGTGGGTAGATAAGAAGGGATTTAAAAAACTACTTGCGGAACTTGCCATGCGATATATTCGGTCGCTTCTAACACGTTGTTTTAAACAAAATTATTAACAAAATGTTTTTATAAATTAGTGTTCCAGGATCCTACTGTAAACAAATGCAACGCGATTTAGCTCCTACACATTTCGTAGTCATAAAATTTGGCACTGAAAATAATGTGCCACATTAAGTCGTGAGAAATAACTCGACAGAATAAAAAACCTTCTCTTACAAAATATTTGTCCATAAGGTTTGAATGTTTTACTATTTTTTATAGGTTTCTATAATCCTGTAGGCCTAGACCTTAAACCATGCGTTTAGATTTAATTTATTTCCTCAACGCTTTCATAAAGAACGTCATTCATTACGGCCAGGTTTGTAAGCATTCACACCACAAACATTTAGACTGCATCTGCGTGTTCACAAGGAAAATGTCACACACAGTCGCCTTGCCACTCACCAACGTACGGCTTTATACATCTAAGATAGGAAAATTAAATTTAGGGTTGCCTTTCAGTAGATTGCGGGCAGCCACGAAGAGTTAGTTTTCAAAACTGAGCTCTTAAAGGGGTGTGGAAAGGGGTGAGATATGTGTTTATTAAGCATTTATTGTCAGTTAGTCCCGAAGAAATATAATTGTGTTCTAATGCTTAAAAATATAATTATAGTTATGGTAAAATATTGTCAATGTTTTAAATTTAGCCATTGAGAAAGTTCAAAGTGGTCTATATTTTCACGCAATCATCTAGATGTCTTACAGACAATGGCATTTGGCCGTTTTTTTTTTTTTTTTTTTTAAGTGTTTGGCTGTCTTTTCAAATTAGAATTCCTAGCACCTGAGTGGGGAACGACAAGTGGGACGTACAAAAAAGTTTTCCCATAAAACAATAAATACCAATTCCGTGTATAACAAGTGGGCGAAACGACGGGCGGAAGCTAGCGGTGTGTAGGGGTTGGTAATTCTGGTGATGTTGAAGTTGGTTGGAGCGGCCGCGCGGTAATATGTCCATAATAAGCGCACATACTGTAGCAGCAATATAACGCCCGCGTTGGGCCGTGCGACGGAATGCGAGCTGGGTAATGTGTCCACTAAAGACAACGCAGCTTATGTAAGGGAGCATCAGAGGGTAGGTACACACTTACATTGTTATACGCTGTAGGGGTGAGTCACGTATGTGACTTCATGCAGGTAGAGATACAGGACAGTTGTCCGCGGGAGGGAATGGGGAAATATTTCCTCTCTCACCCACACATCTGTTTCCTTTACAACACCATAAAAAAATAAATATAGGCCATTCGCGGTTTCTTCCAACTTTTCTGAAGCCCAGTTAAATTTATACTTCCAGGATAATCCTCTGCCTCGTGCAAACAAAGTTTAACCGAGTATATGAAATGACACCAAAGGTACGACGCACCGTATTCGTTCGCACTTAGTTTAATTATATTTTACATTGGAGCTATTTCTTCTAGGTATTACCAACACACTTATTCTCATCCTGTTTTTATTCATATTAATAGGTCTCCAAATATTTTAATTAACATATATGATAAAAGTAAAAGTACAATTTTACCAAAAAAAAGGAAGTAGTTAGATGATTAACACGAGTATAAAACACTTTAAATACATGACATATTAAGGAAAGAATTAAACGCTCCATACAGGGGGTGATTTTCCAACGACTTGATTCAAAAACTGTGAAAAAACCGTGAATGGGCTATAGTATATATTAGGTGTACATTAAGTATGAATGCTCTACATTTAAAAAAAATAGTTGCATTACCTAATGTTCCCAGTTTATTATCCGTTTTTTAAACATAAAATGATTTGGTTGATTTGTCNAAAAAATAGTTGCATTACCTAATGTTCCCAGTTTATTATCCGTTTTTTAAACATAAAATGATTTGGTTGATTTGTCTCATAATTAGTATGGGGAGAGTCATAATGACCTGGATGGCGTCTTAGTTTTTCCAAATCTCGTCTCACAACTAAGATCCTAAATGGATTTTGTAATTATGCTTTTAACCTGAAACATGGAAAAGAGACCACAAATTATATTGCTCTGTATAAGGAACTGATCCACACCATACCAGTTATGTGTCAATACGAATGGTTATTAATTCAATGAATTATCATATCCACTTGTAAAGATTATTGAAAGGAATCCCACGCAAGCTAGATTTCAATAATCTACGTACACAAGTGTAGTTTTCCTTTGGTTGTTGAGTTGAGTTGAGAGATTCCAGCGGCTCTTAACAAAGGGGTCTTGAGATCCGATGAGGTTCAATCGAGGTGAGTATGGAACACCGTAGGAATGATGGAGTGGGGGAAACGGGAGATCCCGAGAAAACCCGTCGACAAGCGGCATCATCCGGCACGATTCCATCATGCTAAAATCTGGGAATGACCCGGCCGGTAATTGAATCCGTTTCACCTAAGTGGAAAGCGAGCAGTCTAAAAGCTCAGCCACCGCGGTCCCCCATTGGTTGTTGTAACGCGTGCGTGAATTTGGAGAATTCGTTCGTCATCAGCCTAGACCTGTCAGTTGTCTACATCCTCGGATCACAACTGTCTATTAACTGTCTGCTGTCATGGCGAAAGACTTCCGGTATTCTTCTTAGTAGCACGTGGTACAGTCACGAATTCCTTCCTGTTAAAAACTGGCTAAGTAGTCATCCACTGAGTGTACAAACAACTTTGCTACAATCATGAGTGGAACACGCGATATTACGTTGTGTAGCCAGCAAGGAATCATTCTTGCTAAATTAAGAAGTCCTCGTTATATGTGGTTGTACAACTGAATGCCAGCTCAGTGTCTTGCACGTCGAGGTGATGATAAAGTTGTGAGCGCAGCAGTGTCGCCTTCATCACCTTGCTTCTGTGTATCAGACACAGAGAACAGCTTCAGTAAAATTTGTTGAAAAGTGTCCAAGTTAATTAAATTTTAATATTTTGCCTACTTAATTAAATACACACTGGAGGGCGGAGTGTGGAGAGTTAGGCGACTTTTAACATCGGAGATCTTGAGAACCAAGGAGGGTGAAACGAGGTGAGTATGAGGCTGTGCTGGAACGCAATGGCGGGGAAAATGGGAGATCCCCGAGAAAACACATCGACCAGCAGCATTATCTGGTAGGTATGATTCCCATGTGCGGAAATTAAGTGGAGTGACCCCGCCGGGAATCGAATCTGGTTCGTCTTGGTAGGAGGCGAGTAATGTGAACACTATACCACTGCACTGCAGTCCCTAAATTACACAGGAAATGGATGTAGTGAACTATACTGTACAAAGCAGAAAAGTACGTCGAATTATAGGTGTCCGTCACATCGTCGTAGACATCACTTGTTGTTGAAATTTAATAATAGGAGTCCCTCACAAAGCGTGATACATCATTTGTTGTTGAGACTCAGTAACTGAAGTCCCTCACATACTATGAGACATAATTTGTTGTTGAGACCTAATATTACAAGTCCCTTCCATTGTGTAAGGCATAATTTGTTGTTGAGACTCAATAATAGGAGTCTATCAAATAGCAAGAGATATAATTTGATGTTGAGGCTGATGCTAGTACAGGAAAAAATGTGTTCTTCGCATCGCATAAAATTACATATTTATATATGACTGAAAGGATTAAGCTTTTTCAAAGGAATTTAAAATAATTTTTATTCTATAGATTAATTACTGGAATAAATAAAGGAAATTTTTCATTTTAATATTTTTTTACATTTTTATTTTTAGATATTAAAATTTTAAAGGTATCACCTGGGTGATTTAATTGACCCAGAAATTTACGAGGTTCGTTTTCGTCTATCTAATAAAATTATCAAAGGAATCAGAGTGGCAAAAGCAATTACTTACCATGTTCATCCTCATACCATCAGTGCCAGACTACAGGTGTGATTTTTCGTGACAAAATAAAGTGTGTTAATTAATAAATCTAAAAGCTTTTAGCTGTAATTGCAGCGGATATCAAAAGCGCTTTTGGCACGAACGGCACATTATATTCTGAAATCAAGAAAAAATTCTTCAGTTTCACTCTAGTTAGCGAATGTAGTTCAAAATGTTACAAGTGCTAATGTTCTTCGTCGGTCAGCTATTCTTCGCTCACATCTCTATTCAGTGTGTGTTTTTGTTTGCTACATGAACAAACATTTCTTAATATAATAAATATAAATAAACGAAAACGCATTCTTCGTTGACGAAAGAAAATTATTATCCTCGTACTTTAATTTTTTTTCCTTTTTTCCTGCACCTTGAAATATCTGTAAGGATAGTTTATTTGCCGTTTATTCCCCCTTTATGAATCAATCCTTTGAAAAATCACCACATGTGTAACGTGTTTGGTTGTTGTTTCCTAAATATGTCATATCACAAGCGTTTTAGACTTGTTAACATAAAAGTACCTTATTTTGGATTAAAATGTACTTTTACTTACATTTTATCTATTTAGAACAATAATTCACTTACAACTACTATGAATAAAAACAGTGAGTAAATAGGAGTGTTGGTAATGCATAGTATAAAAAATAGTTCCTCGGAAAAGTATCATTACACTGAGTGCGCACGAATGCAGTGCTATTTCCCACTGGTGTAATTTTGTAGACTCAGTTACGCTTTGTTTCATGAGGCGGTGGAATATCCTGAAAGCAGGACTTCAGCATGGCTTCAGAAATGTTGGAAGTAACCGAGAATGTTCTATAAGAGCGATGAGATTTCACGAAGGTTCTTTGCCGCTAGAGAGCGAAAATTGTCATCCCTATGGTATTGTAGTGTATGTAAGTCACTTAAGAACCTGTATCACCAAGTAGGTAAGTGTGCTGAGGTGAATCTGCCGCTTGTTCGTAAAATGAACCGCGCACGCCAGTCAAATGGCATCACTGCCCAGCAACGTTACGAAATGCTGTTGTATAATCAGTGCCTGGTAACTTACTTTCCATTTGACAGAGCAGCCAGTACTTTAGCAGTACTCGGTAGCCAATAAGTCACAAGATCTTTCCCCGGGAAGTGAAACGTCATCTGCTTCTCTTACGTTTCATTGAGTTGTTTGCTCCACTCCTTGTGTTAACCACATTCATGAATGTTTACAGTCATGGGTAAAAGTATTTTGGCTCGTGCTTAAATCTCACTCCTGAGCAAAAGGTCGGATCATACGTATTTATATATTAAACGAAAATAAACTCCCTTACTATAATAACCATCGTTTCTTCGAAATCCTGTTTCACAAACCATAAATGAAAAAATAAATATTACTATGAAAATTACGAGTCGACTGGTAAAAGCACAGAGTGTTCGGTAAAACTCGCTTATAGATCGTTGTTGACAAAACGGATCATCGGAAATATAACACATTATTCCTGGATTTGTTTCAAGGTATTACTTTACTGTTTACCTTACTGGTTTAGTTCTGTGTTCACGGTTAGCTGGCTGCTTGAGGAAGTACTGCTTTTTTTACTTATTGACGCCCTTTCTATACTGCAAAGGCGTAAATAGCTTCATATTTGCCTGTTATTTCTGTAATATTCACAGATCAAAAATACTGTTAATAGTGAGCCCTTTGTCTCCGTTACCTACCCTCTTCTTAATGTGCGCGGTGGTGTAGTGGTTAGACTACCCCCCTTCAACCCAGGCTAACTGGGTTCGGTTCCCGGCGTTGTCACTCCCGGATTTTCGCATTTTAAATCGTGCTGGACGATGCCAATAGTCGGGGGTTTTATCGGGGTTCTCCCGTTACCCTTGCCCTTGCATTCCGGCGTTGCTCCATAACTCACCTCGCTTCACCGTCATCGGCTCTCAAGTCGTTGATTTTAAGAGCCGCCCAAAACTCTTCATACTCTTACTCACTCACCTCCCTGGTTTAAATAGTTCAGTCCTCCAAGGACATCACCGGTACCTGGTAGAGATGATGGTTTATTCCGGGAAAATATGACTGTTTGCTAGGATTAAACGTACTGTAAACATTTCAGACAGTTTTATTTCCTTATTAGCTGTCATGCATGTATGAAGCTATTACCCCATTTCACTGGATCAATGAGGATTATGATGCTGTAAAGCAGCATTTTCGTGATTCGGCTGCAAACAACTTAGGCGATTTAAAACCTTGTTCATCCAATTATGAAAATGCACGTATATGTAGCCTCAAAACATTTTCGCGGTTTTTCATTATCATCATCGCGAACCAGCATGCGTCATATAACACTAAGACCGACCACGATAAGGCTATCAGTATACTGGTGCCACGTCCCTCTCTGGAAAAATAAATTACTTTAGAGTCTCTGCGCTGAATTTTTTGATCGTCACCTCCCTCGGCGCAACTCGACATGTGAAAAGAAACTTCTAGGCCGGAACAGCTTTATAAGTGGTGGAGTGTCTTTGTGTCGGCAGTCTCTAAGGCTATTGACATTTTAAACACGATGCCCATAGTTGGTACGGGAAATATTTATTTACTGATTTATTTGATTTATAATGTTCTTTATTGACATATACAACACAACCCAATAGTACAACAGCAACACAACATGCCAGTCATCGTTAATAGTGTCTTCTGTCGTAAAAGATAGTAGCGATTGCGGTAAAAAAATGACAAGACGCGAGCAGTTACTGAAACAAAAGAAAATAAATATGTACATTATGAAATTAACTAAAATCTAAAAAATTAAACTAGAGATATTACAAACAGGTTATACATACAATGGGAAAAGAGACTTAATAAGCTACACCTAACCAAATACAAGCAGTGATGCTAACTGTGCAATAACAGAACATACACGACCAAAACGTGGGAAGGGGGGGGGGAGAAATATTCATAGTCTTTAAAGGACAGTAGCAGCAGCGATGCTGATTTGCACGCTACCATTAGTGCAGTGGCAATTAACGAATTGTATATCAATTAAAATCGGTGGGACTGCCTTCAGGAGAGCGAAAAACCAAATAAATTGGAGGAACAAGTGTAACTGTGATACAACGTTATCAGGCACTATGGAATCATAGGTGTAAATGTGTGTTTCGTAAGATGCGGTAAAAGAAAATAATAAGATTTGCAGCATTAGGGAGAAAATTAATAAAACAGTATTAGTTTATATTGCTTTAGATTTAAAATCGCATACAATTAACTGGTCAAGTTAATTGTTTAATTTGGTAAGTATAGTCTATTCACGGTTTCTTCACAATTTTTTGAATCAGACCTTTGAAAAATCGCCCTGTTTATGGCGCGTTTGGTTGTTTGCCACATATTACATTTATCAAAGGCTTTTTATACTTTGTTTATATAATATAAACTTCTTCTATTAAAATTATTTTTCACCTGTATTTAATACATATGTTATAATATTTTATTTCTTATTAATATCAATGAAAACGGGAACAAAATACGTGTCTTGGTAATGTCTAGTAATAAATATTTCTCATGTCAAATTATATTGAACTGAGTGCGCAGGAATGAGGCGCATTGTCTCTTTATGTAATTCTTAGACTTAGTTATGCTTTGTTTGCATAACGCGGAGGAATACCTTGAAAGTAGAACCTAAGCAGGGCTTCAGAGAAGTTGGAAGTAACCGTTTATAGACTACAAGGAGCGCGGTACAGGTAGAGAGTTCTGAGTGGGCAAGAAATATGAAGGCGTGACACACAAAGTACAACAGCCAATGAAACGTTCACCTCTTCAAAGACACATATAGAAGTTAGATTGTTGTGAGTAATCATTCCATTGCGTAATTCCTTCCAGTGTTTTAAATTGTCAATGACAGGCGTGTGGATCCATCAGAATGACGGGCAACGCTGTGACGAGCAAGTGTAGTTTGCGAGTATCAGGAGAGCAGAGGCCGACACTCACTTACTGGACTACGGTAAAGTGAAGCGTTATGCGTGAGTGCCGGACATAAGTGATAATGCTGATGTATGGTAGTGGACATTTTCATCTTACATGTGTAACTAACAAGTGAATATTAAGGGGTCCGCCTGCTTGGAGCTTTTGTCCGCGTTTGAGGCCGAGAAAAGATCTGTAAGGGCTACACTGGAACGTGTTACAAGTGCGTCATCGCCATTAACCGCTAGTCTCTGAACTACCATGCAGTGTTCTATGCGAAATTAAGCGGTGACCCTATAATTGTATTGGTGGTAAGTCTGTAACAAGTTTCAGTGCATGTCCCTAGAGTGCTTTTGTTAATGTGTATATATATATACGATATATATATATATATATATATATACGATATATATATATCGTATATTTTGAGATACAGCACTTTAAAAAAAGCCGTTTTTAACTATGCTGGAGCTCTCAGAAATGGTGTTTATATAGCCTGTGACGTCTTAAAATTAATCGACATGCGTAGTCTGACATGTGTGTGATTTTCGTTCATTAGACGTACGTTTTATAGTTTTGTAAAGAATGTGTCTTTCAAACACACTGCGCCGCAGATCGAGTGCCATACTGTGGCCTCCCTAGTGACTGCCACTTGTATAAAGACAGTGATAAGAACTTTTATTATTATTATTATTATTATTGTTAAGAGCGGCATGACTCACAGATGGGAACAAAAAGTGTTAATAACCGAGATATAGACGTAATAAATAATTGACGTGTGGGTTTTGGTAACGTTGCATATAATTGAAGAAATATAATTTAGTTATTTTATTTTTATGAAGGCCACTATCTCTCCAGGCGACTTGTAAAAATACTTAAGTTCCCAGGCATGAATACTTTGAAATAACGATTTTTTTTGGCTAAATAAGTTGTCTTGTTTTCAAAACCTCGTGCGGATTCTTGCACGATTTCTCTTTTTACTGACTTCTGTGGCGGAACGAGTCAAGTGTCAGGCAAGAAAGAAATCTTGCCATTTGTGTGGCCACGGCTACTGCTTCCAATGAAACTAGTTGTCAAACCGCACATTTTTACAAGGATGAAAGACTTTTAAAAATTTCGAGTAAAATTATTCATCTTAATTTAACAAGCGGTTGAAAGACTAAAGTTTAATTATTCGCTTCTTACATTGTTTAGATATGCTAGAATTTTATTAAGTTATAATTTTGGCATGTAGCGATTATTCGTAAACGAATCAAATCAAATGTAATCAAGTATTATGTTATCAAATATTATGTAATCCTTTGTAAAGCGCAAACGAAAGGGCTTACGCCACACTGACAGTGATATAGAAATAGTTTTTTTGTCCGTATAATATGTAATTGAAATCTAATGTATAATGAACTATTTATAAACACGTAAGTTGCAAATATGTGATTTATATCATATACAAATTCAAATCCTTTTCAACAGACATATATTATAATATATACACACACTGCATATACAAAACACTCAGTGCATTGCGCTTTCGCAACTTTGTGATTATAGAGTATTTAAGTGGAATGTTTTTGTGCTCTCATAGTTATATAGTAATAAGATTCGCAGTATAAACAAAACTTTTAACATTAAAGTAAATTTAACGATAGCAATATTGCGTGGTTGTTCATTATTGAATAAACATATTAATTCCTAAATTTTATCACACCTTTTAGCTTCGTTGTCTGCAGATTTGTTATATAAAGATGTATTCAAAATGTGTGTTATCACTTCTTTAAATGAATCGTAGTAATTGCATAGAGTATTCTTGTTTTCTAATGCGAAGTGAGAAGTCCTATTTTCAGGCGCAATTATGTGTGCTACCTAGATAATTATACCTTATGGAGGGTGCTTTTACGAAGTAGAAATAAAAATATAATATTTGACCTTATCTGTAATTGCAGCGCTGTTGAAATGTGTAACCTTGTTACATTATTTCACTGTTTCTTTGTGAACGATAATAATCGTACAATTATTCGGATGTCCGTGAGCTTCATTATTCCTGTGATGTAGAATGCTGGTATTTTTCTCTGGGGGAAAATTTACAGTGAAAAAAATTTATTTGCAATTCGGCAAAGCAGAAATGTTTACTTCAGCTAACGAAATATTACACAGGATTAATCTTAACTACAGGTACATACTTTGCAATATAAGTCGTTATGAAATTTAAGTTAATGAAATCTTGATATGGCCTTTGACCAACTATTATTAATATTATTTGACTAAGCATTATTATTAAGGACGAAACAAACTTTTGAATTCTGGAAATTACAAGCAGTTATTTCAAAAATGCAAGAAACTGCGTGATAATAAACAACAAGTTCGTGAATAGCATTGGCTTGTTCTGTGTTCCTTTAATAAAGACATGATTATTAGGTTGTTGCAATCTATAAATATCCACGGGTAGAAGCATATTGTTGATAACTACCATAGCACCCCCTAATTCTATAATGACATGCTATTTTATCAACCTTCAAAGGTTCAGAGATGTTGTACATTGTCTATTTACGGTTACTTTAAACTTTTCTGAAGCCTTGTTAAAGTTATGCTTCCAGTATATTCCCACGCCTCGTGCAAACAAAGCTTAGCGATGTCTATAAAATTACACTCAGTGAATTTATATAATGGTTAAGAACTATTTCTTACTAGATATTACCAGCACACCAACATTATCTATTTTTTAAACATATTAATCATAGATGAAATATTATTCTGTATAGAAAAAATTGTTAGAAGTTTGTTAGCTTCGATTTTACAAAAATTGGGTATTTTTACATTAATACAAGTAAGAAATGGTTGTGATGGATAACATATTTAGAAAAATACAAAGTACGTTATACATGGGGTGATTTCGTAAAGGTGTTGTTTTTCTAAATCTTGAAAGAAACCACGAAAAGTTTATATGAAATTAAGATAACATTATTCACATAGTTTTTGACATTTTGCAAATAACTACATTTAATGATCAATTTTAAAATGTCATTCTGTGCCTTATTAATTACGTTATGCGATAGGATATTTCTCTCTTATTGTCCATAACAAAAAATCTCACAATATTGGTACGTGAGCTGAGGATAACTCGATATAATCAAGGTGATTTTAATTAACCATGTTCAATACCTAGCGCCACCTATTTTTCTGGAAATTATTCCACAACTAGTTGTACTCAGAAAAACTTTTCAGTCATAACCAACGTCGTGGTTGGATAGATTTAAGTCTCACGCGTCTTAAATGTCTGCCAGTAAATCACGGACGACCACTGTCAGGTGACTCGATTATGATTGGCCCAGTTTAGTATCAAATATCTTCTCACACAGACACGGAGCCAATAGTCGAAGGAAATTTACAAATCTATAGGTAAGAAGTTTTGTGAATGTATATTGTCGCTAAAAAAGAGGTGGCCCTTGTCATGTGTGATTTGTGACGTAGGCACAGCCAGAAGGTAATAAAAGCTTTTACACACTCCGAAAGCTGGCGAGTTCGCCTTGTGCTGTGCCACCCTGGTAACCACAGTAATTATTCAAGAGTGACCTTGGTGTAACTTAGGCGCAACAATAACGTCTGCAGTGTGCACTAGCTACTTTGTTCGTGACTCCATAGGCTGCTGATATCCATCGTACAGCAGTAGCACATACAATACACATTGTTGTGAACACCAGTTCTCACCAAACATGTTTATTTAGGCGGTTTATGGCAAACTGAGCACTTTTAAAAGCCCTGCTTAAGATCTCCTTGAATGCACATTGTGTAGTCTTCCTTAATATGTACAATTAACCAAACACTGCTTATTAACCATTAAGACATGGAACCATTTTCTCTCCGTCGGTACCAATTTCAATGGGCGCATGTCTTTCAGTGTGCTTGTTAAGAGTGGTATATAGTTCCATCTCATGTGAGAAACACACAGTGGTTTTGTAATAATGATTATTTTGGAACTGTTAAATATATGGTGACGACAAATAAGTTTTATATATGGTGACATCAATTATGTTTTTTTAAGTGTTGAAATTGCTTAATTGTGAGCAAAATTTTCAGTTACTTGGAAATTAAATACTTTAAACAAAAATTATAGTGGAATCAGCTGAAATTTTCTGAGTAAAATCATGTCAAAAACATATTGTCACAGCATTGAATTTAAAGTAATTTAACTAAAACTACAGGTGCNTAAAAGCCCTGCTTAAGATCTCCTTGAATGCACATTGTGTAGTCTTCCTTAATATGTACAATTAACCAAACACTGCTTATTAAGCATTAAGACATGGAACCATTTTCTCTCCGTCGGTACCAATTTCAATGGGCGCATCTCTTTCAGTGTGCTTGTTAAGAGTGGTATATAGTTCCATCTCATGTGAGAAACACACGGTGGTTTTGTAATAATGATTATTTTGGAACTGTTAAATATATGGTGACGACAAATAAGTTTTATATATGGTGACATCAATTATGTTTTTTAAGTGTTGAAATTGCTAAATTGTGAGCAAAATTTTCAGTTACTTGGNTAAGTGTTGAAATTGCTTAATTGTGAGCAAAATTTTCAGTTACTTGGAAATTAAATACTTTAAACAAAAATTATAGTGGAATCAGCTGAAATTTTCTGAGTAAAATCATGTCAAAAACATATTGTCACAGCATTGAATTTAAAGTAATTTAACTAAAACTACAGGTGCGTTTTGCGGATTTTGAGTCTTATCTCCTGCCACTGTCTACCCGCGAAGTGATAATCCTCGTCACGCCAAGAGTGATGGCTTGGATGGGAGAGGCTGGCTGGCGGTGGTCAGCCACAGTGGGGTAGGTATTATCTTCTCTCAAGGACAGGTGTGTCCCTTAGGTGGGCCAGAGGGATGGCTAGGAATGGAGGGGATGGCCGGCAGTGGCCAGCCACAGTGGGGTACGTATTGTCTGCTCTCAAGGACAGGCGTTTCCGTTAGGCGGGCGGAAGGGATGGCTAGGAATGGAGGGGATGGNAAGTGTTGAAATTGCTAAATTGTGAGCAAAATTTTCAGTTACTTGGAAATTAAATACTTTAAACAAAAATTATAGTGGAATCAGCTGAAATTTTCTGAGTAAAATCATGTCAAAAACATATTGTCACAGCATTGAATTTAAAGTAATTTAACTAAAACTACAGGTGCATTTTGCGGATTTTGAGACTTATCTCCTGCCACTGTCTACCCGCGAAGTGATAATCCTCGTCACACCAAGAGTGATGGCTTGGATGGGAGAGGATGGCTGGCGGTGGTCAGCCACAGTGGGGTAGGTATTATCTTCTCTCAAGGACAGGTGTGTCCCTTAGGCGGGCCAGAGGGATGGCTAGGAATGGAGGGGATGGCCGGCAGTGGCCAGCCACAGTGGGGTAGGTATTGTCTGCTCTCAAGGACAGGTGTGTCCGTTAGGCGGGTGGGAGGGATGGCTAGGAATGGAGGGGATTGC
>NQII01006035.1:2332-135047 GCA_002778355.1 Clitarchus hookeri
TGTGTTTGCCACCGCAAGTCGGACAAGTGTTAGCGACAGCGTATAGCAGTTGGAATGACACCCAAGTTGTGCAAGTCGAGCTGTAGTTACTGCAGACGGCAGTTCTGTCCTTTGTGTTTGCCACCGCAAGTCGGACAAGTGTTAGCGACAGCGTATAGCAGTTGGAATGACACCCAAGTTGTGCAAGTCGAGCTTTAGTTACTTCAAACGGCAGTTCTGTCCTCTGTGTTTGCCGCCGACAAGGGCGTTGGACCCTGTGATACGACTGCTAATGCAGTCCGGTGCNTCAAACGGCAGTTCTGTCCTCTGTGTTTGCCGCCGACAAGGGCGTTGGACCCTGTGATACGACTGCTAATGCAGTCCGGTGCCGCCGGTTTCCGTCCCGATACGCCCTTCTGACGTCATACACTCTGCACACACTCTACCTGCCGTCCCGACAAAGGATTTCCCCCCCTTTAACCGGGACTAAGTTCGCTCGCTACCTCAAATAATGCTGAAACTTAAAACTCACACCTCTGTGGATGGTAATTATGATGGACCACGCGTGTTCAGAAGGTAAACCATTTCAAAGTTCTCTATTACTTTACAGCCAATGAAATTCTATAAGTTTTTTGTAGATGGCTTTTGAGTATGACTTACGTTTTAGATATTAAGGTCGAGGTTTTCTGGCTCCCTATCAAGCACTGTACCTAACTGTAAAACATGCAGAACCCAATGTAAGGTAGTACTCACATTACCAAAATCGTAATTAAATTACTAATTATTCTGTTTGGGAAAAAAGAATGCCTGTATTTAAAAAGCAACGATTAAAAGTATTTTGAATGAAAATTAAGCGTTCGTTTCGGTTATAGACATGATAGCTTTCATGTCTGAAATGGATGTGCGTGAAATTAATTATTTGAAAACAAATTATAAATATTTTTTTTTATTACACAAAACCAGCGTAATTATTTTCATAGTCTTGCTTAATTTAGTTTGTCATTTTTGCATCCACGATTGAAATACGCTTATATTGTAATTACAGACAGACTTAAGTTTTATAAAATATTTAGATATATAAGTATATTCTAGCAAAATAATTTATAGTTTACAAAATATAGACTATGAATTATTCTTTTGTACACAACATAAATAGCATTTTTCCGACAATTTTAACAGTGCGTGTAGGTAATACTATTTAATGAGCTTGACATGTTGTATATAACGGCTTAATGCTCAACTGGAACTACTTTACTTCTACCTTAAAAGCGAACAGGTGTTTTCAGTAGACCGAGTGAAAGTCAAATGTGTTCAGATTGGTAGTGGTAATATTATACCTTACACCCACACTCCAGAAAACCAGAAACTAACTTTTCAAAAGTAATTTTAACATTTATGATGATCGTCATACGCTATGGTGTATTTTGCTCAATTATGACATACAAGAACATGATATGTTTCCTTTGAAAATTGCTGGTTATTTTGTTCTATAACATATTGACTTTATTGCATAATTTCATTGATAGGAATGTTTTTGCAGTTTTCATTTACATTCTAAAAAATCGACAACTTCTTTGAATAGGCCTAATAAATGTAATTTCCAACTAACAATTCCAGCCACAACAAAAGAAACACTACTCTATCGTAAAAGCAAGTAGGATTTTAATTCATTCATTCAATTTATAGACTATTTGTGAAATTAAATTCCATAGCAGAAACGTTTCGCTAATTTTGGCTCCTGTATACATACTAGTGGTATTATGGGAAATAAACCTGTTTGTCGTGAATACTAATGGAGACTTAAGGTTGAATGACGATTGAAGGATATTACAAACAATTTAATTAATTCCCATTTTCATGTTTACTGACACCATACTTATTTTCATGGGCAGAGCTTTTTCGGTGAAAAATAAGCGCCTTAGAAATCCCGCCCTAAATAAACTGTTCATTTAAGCGTATTCATGTAAAATTGAGCAAAAATTTTTTTTATTAAACGCAGTTATCATCTTCTACCAAGTATGAGATTAGTTCAACTGTTATGGCCATGTTCCAAATAGCGTAAACATCCACACTCTCACATTCGCACTCGGAAGGGACATCACAGAGTGGGTGTCCATATTACAGAGTGCACGAGTACATGAGGCTAGTGAACCTTGAGTGCATACTCTGTGCGTGCTCTCGGGGTCTTGTTTATATATCGACATTGTGTAGTTGTTCTGTTACGTGACCACGCCGAGTGATGACGAGATGTTCCAATGCAATTATCCGCGAATAAGTGCCGTGAATCCGTATACACGTGCATCCCGTCTGTTAGCAACGTAACGAGCAGGTCGGAGAGTTCGGTAACGTCGCAACATTGTTCTCTCCTCATCTCTGTGCATTAATACCTTAAGAAGTCCTATCATTTGCTCACACGTCAACGCTTACTGTAAAGCCGACCACGAGTTGAAATATTCTAATTAATTGTTGTTAATCGCACACCGCAGCTGAGAAACCAAGACCACCAATCACTTTGCAGTGTGAGAGAGCAGTGTGCTAGGAATTGTGAGATGATGTAAGTGTGAGAGCGAAAGATCTGATTATTTTTAACACAGCCTATCACTTACTCATTAATTTTATATGTGCAGTACAGAGTGTCTATAAAGTCTTCATCCGATATCATATTGAACTTTTGTGAACATTTCAGTGGAAACGTGATATAAATAATGTTATGTCGCATTTTGTAACAAATGTTTGTTGTTCTTGTAAAGCCGCTACAGCCCTCTGAAATCAAATGTTATTGTGTATATGTATTTATGTATATGAACTTGAACTCTCCCTCTTTCGAAGTGCTGGTGTTACTGTTATATATGACTAGCCGTTTCCAAGTTAAAGCACTTTAAAATATGACGAAGACTTTATAGACAACCTGTACTTTATGTTTCAACAATGTAGAAGGCAAAAAGTTTCTTCTGTAGTTCGAGCTTCGAGAATGGCTTATAGAATGACAGTAAAATAATGAATTATGGAATAAAATATGAAATGATTTACAACCAATCGGAAAGTGTCTGGCGAGACTGTCTCGTTGAGAGCTGGAATTGCCTACAATTGTAAAGGCCCGTTTAAACCAGTAACTGTTCTAAACCGAGATTATAGAATCCTGATTACAACATTGTCCCCACCTGGATTTGAGTTCCAGTGAAAAGATTCTAGCTTGTATCTCGGAAGTTCAGTTCATATTTAAAGTGATTTAGGATTAGAATGAAAGACTATTGGTGACTGGCTCTTATTTTGTGGTGTCATTATGCATCTGATTGTTTTGAAGCGTAGGAAAAAATTAACGAGCTTCTATTGACATTATCGCTTAACATAAACACTTTTATATGTAGAACTTAGTTGATTACAAGGCAAAATTAACCCCTAATTATCATCTCGTGTGTAGGACTAAACTGAATTTGTAGCATTAGCACTTCAAAAAATACTTAACAGCTCAATATAATTTCAAAATAATTTACAGCATACACAAGAATATGATTGCGCCTTATTTTTATGACAGTGTAACTGAATAAGGTTAAAGGTCAAAATACATTTTTGTATAAATATATTTTTTAATTGGCTAGAGTTGTTGACGGCTTACTCAGCTAAGATATAACCAAGCAATATTTCTGCTTTGAACTTAAATCAAGAAACTTTTCACTTCCCAAGAATAGTATAAATTTCCTACTTCGTCTTTAACATGAAAATTATTAAGTGAGTCTTGCTCAAACGAGTGTTTTCACAATTATACTTAATTTATAAAAATACCGGTGCAGCATTTTCAAAGTAGCACAGGTGTTCCCCATTTATTACGATATCATAAAATTAAGTGTCGCCATGGAAAATATCGTAAAATCTAGTTGACGACGGACCTGTACGTCAGTTCACTGCCTTGCGCGTAGAGGCCATGAGACATTTGGTGGTCACGCGTGGGTCGCCCTTATCGCCCCCGCACCTCTAATACTCGGACAAGCGAAACACATCTTGCCATATGACATCCTTCTAGGTATAATCAGAGCTACTGATATGTCTACAAGCAGGAGTTGGTATCAAAAGTGCTCACTTTACCGTGGTAGCTATAAGGAGACGAGGAATAGAAATCGAAAGAAAATTTGATAAAGCAGTGATTTGTGGAATAGTGATATTGACTCACAAGTGTTGGAGTGAACTCTTGTGAGTCAAACACCAAGTAAACACATCAAATATAGTTCAAATTAAACCCAAAATATACCAACAGCTCATCTGAAAAACTAACAAAATAAAAACACTAGAAAAAATAGCACATTTCGATAACTTACCGGGCAGAGAGTTTTGTAAATATACAGAGGCATTAAAGTAGCGTTACACTTATTAGCATATCCCGATATATATCAGATGTAAAATGTAGGTATATATTAACAGAGATACAGAAAAAAACAGTATGCATAAACGATAATGACCTCGCAGTTAGTTTAACAAGAAAGGCGGCGTGTAGTAACGAAATACAGTAATAATACATCACAAAAACCTTAAAGTACAGTCATATGCGACTTCCTAGAAAAAAATATACAAGATTAACTAAATGTTTGGAATGCAATGAGTAAGAAAGAGGTTATTAAATCATGTTTCCGAAATGTTAAAAGTAGATCAACAAAAAAATAAATTTCTGTCGCATTGTTTGTATGATTTTAATAGGTCATAGCAAATAACGATACTATTTTGACTAATTAAAAATAATAAATGAACCTACGTATGATTGTTCTCATGCCGAAAAGACATAGAGTCATATTCTCTGCGAATGTAATTTGGTATGAAAAAAACATATATTGTAGTACTTTGAAGTGCTTGTTAGCTAACGAACGGAGAAGCAGTAAATATATAAAACGTTTATTTCAGTACATGAATTGCAAAAATGTGAACAATCTGTAGAGTATTCCAATTCACGCTGTGTCACGTTTTGGTTGTAATCCAGCTTTCTATAAAATTAGAAAAAAAATTCAAGAATCCATGAATTAGGCGTTGACGTTACACAAGCCTATTCACTCACCCATTAATTTAAATTGTCCGGTGTTGTAAATAAGAAATGTTCTGATACATGCTGTACTTAGCTGACAAACCCGATTGCTCGTTAACACAACCAATAATCTGTAAGCTTTGTTTTCGGTGATCAATAGAGATCTGTTTAATTCGCGGTATATTTGATAACATTTTAAACTTAAAAGCGTTCTCCTTTGCAAAATGTTTGCCATTGAATACTTTTTTGTTTGACACGCCCCGAGCAACTCTGCATAAAAAAATGAACACTTCACAATCAAGTGCGTCAATAACGTGCAGCTCACTTAGAAAGTAAGTGAATTAACATCTAGGCAACAGCCAACGGAGAAACGACACCGGCTGTATTAAACTGGAGAGCAAAAAAAATGGTATAGGCGTGCGTATGCAGATAACAGAGGTATGGAAGCAATCAGAGTAACGCTATGCTGTCGGCAGCGCCTGTATAAGACAAGAATCGTCTGGCGAAGTTGCTAGATCGGTTACTGCTGCTACAATGGCAGGTTATAAAGATTTAAGTGAGTTTGAACGTGTNGGCAGGTTATAAAGATTTAAGTGAGTTTGAACGTGTAGTCGGCGCACGAGAGATGGGACATAGCATCTCCGAGGTAGCGATACAATTTGAATTTTCGCGTACGACCATTTCACGAGTGCAACGTGAATTTCGGGAATCCGGTTAAATCTTCGACATCGCTGCGGCCGGAAAAAATATCGTGAACGAACGGGACAAACAACGACTGACGAGAATCATTAAACGTGACAGACGTGCAACCCTTTTTTAAATTGGCGCAGATTTCAATGCTGGGGCATCAACAAGTGCCAGCGTGCGAACTATTCAACGGACCATCATTGATATGGGATTTGGAGCCGAAGGCCCACTCGTGTACCGCTGTTGACTGCACGACACAAAGCTTTATGCCTAGCCTAGGCCCACCAACATCGCCATTGGACTGTTGATGACTGTAAACACGTTGCCTGTTCTGATGAGTCTCGTTTCCAATTGTATCGGGTGGATGGACGTGTATGGGTATGGACACACTCTCATGAATCCATGGACCCTACATGTCAACAGGGGACTGGTCAAGCTGGTGGAGCCTCTGTCGTGGTATGGGGCATGTGCAGTTAGCGTGAAATGGGACCTCTGGTGCGTCTAGATACGTATCTGACAGCTGACAAATACGTAAGCATCCTGTCCGATCACCTGCACCCATTTATGTCCATTGTGCATTTCGATGGACGTGGACAATTCCAGCAGGACAATGCGACACCCCACACGTCAAGAGTTGCTACCGAGTGGCTCCAGGAACACTCTTCTGACTTTAGACACTGCTATTGGCCACCTTAATCACCATACAAGAACATTATTGAGCATATTAGGAATGCCTTGCAACGTGATTTTAGGAATAGATATCCACAGCCTCGCAATCCTATAGATTTGTGGACTGCCCTGCAGGATTCATGGTGTGAAATGCCTTCTGCATACCTTCATACATTAGTCGAGTCCATGCCACGTCGTCTTGCGGCACTTCTGTGCTCGCGGGGGCCCTACACGATGTTAGGCAGGTGTACCAGTTTTTTTGGCTCTTCAGTGTATATACAGTACTGTGAATTCTAGCTAAATGCGAACAAATAACGGGGATATGGCAGGTGCCTGGTGATCTGTGATATGAAGCTGGCATAACGTAGCGCACTAGCTCTGTTCGCTAACAAGTTCCCGCCAAGGGAAGATGATAGGACACCGGACCTCGCAAAGTACAACACCGGCCAAACATAGCCTTCCCATGCAACATGTGGACAGCAGTCTGCTACGGACGTGGTAGTGCTGTAGGGGTACGGTGTCATAGCCCCTCGCAGAGTACAACACCTGCCAAACATAACCTTCCCATGCAACATGTGGACAGCAGTCTGCTACGGACGTGGAAGAGCTGTAGGGGCACGGTCGTCACAGCCCAGNCCTTCCCATGCAACATGTGGACAGCAGTCTGCTACGGACGTGGAAGAGCTGTAGGGGCACGGTCGTCACAGCCCAGTCTGCGGTGAAGCACTCCGACACGGCAGGACGCGAGGCCGCTACGGCGCCGTATCGATCTCCACTTGGCGAGGGCGCGGCTCAGGCTGGCAATTATGCCATCGCTTGGAGCCGAGCGAGCCTCGAGCCGAGGACATCCTCGCAGTGGACGTGAGAGTGCTCTCAAGGCTGATCACCGTGAAGTGAGAACTTTTGAACGCCCTCTCCTTCGGGATAGTACTCTATAACTATATTTTATTATAGCCTTTGATATTAACTTCAGAGTGCCGTGGAACAAACACACTGTGTTTGTTACTTACATGGCAATATTTATTTGAAATGGTTGTTAAAGGATGAAAAATGGATAAAATGAAAAGTAACCAGGGCATCAAAAGTGCTCACTTTACCGTGAACAGCCTACAAGCACTTCTTAAATTAAGCCTTGAGAAGCATTCACTTGCCTTAACACTAGCCACACATACTCCCAGTTAACCTGGCAGTGATTTAATGACATTAGTTCTTAGGCTTAACTTTTCATTGCGAGTGTGATGTATAAATTTATGGCCACTGGTATCAATGTTTTTTGCTTTATGTACGTAGGAACACCAACTTGCATTTATCAAAACCTTTACTTTCAAAAACAAATCTCATGTTGTGACGTGTGTAACTCACGAGAGAAATTCGCCACTCCACAGCTGTTGGCGTCAAATATGGCGGAAACATACAGAATGATGAAGTAAGTTGGTCAGCACTGAGAGATTGGTCATCAAAAATATTGTTTGTATAGGATCAAAAATATATTTAGGCACCCTAACAAAATATATGTTGTGTGAAGAAAACTTGAGAAGCAAAGGAATTAATTTCGTTTAGTAAACAAAACACACGTCTGAATAAACCAAACCTCTGTATTGGGTCAAAACAAATTAGACTTCCAACAAAATAGTTTGTTTGGCAAATCATTTGACTGTCATTGTTCGAAAATACAGTTCGAGTGTTAGTTTGCACTTTTTGCAACAGTTAGGACAGTAAGAGTGTTTGTTAATGCATTAATTGATTCATAATAATGGTAAAAGCAACTTATAAAACAAGTTGAACAGGAAACTGAAAAGTAAAACTGCAAAATTTGAATATTTATTTACACACGTCCAGCATTCGAATTGTATGTATTTGAAATAATTCCAACTTCATCTGTAGTGACATTAGCTGAGTTCGCTAGGGCTTAACGCTGTCACACAAATACAACAGGATCTTATCTCAGTCGGACTTCCTATTCTTTTTATGTTAACAGAAACTGCTTAATGTACATAGAGCCAAACAAATCTTCCGTTGCCCAAACCAAATCTTTGTTTGGTGCAGCCAATTAAGAACAACAAAATTAAATGGTAAGAAAAAAAAATATTTAGCTACCCTTAAACAAATATTTAATTTGTTTGTGGCAAACAAACTTTGTTTAATACAACAAGAACCTTTTCCTGAGTGAGGGCTTTCAAAAGTGTTCAGTTAAATGTGAACAGCCTATATTTACACGCTCTTCATTCTATACATTTTGGAGTGACAGCNCTTTCAAAAGTGTTCAGTTAAATGTGAACAGCCTATATTTACACGCTCTTCATTCTATACATTTTGGAGTGACAGCCTTGGCAAGAATGCGCTTCCTTACAGTGTACAATCAGTGCAGAAAAATATATATAAAAGTTGGTTACATGAAATGTTAAGATGCGTAACAATAAATTTAATTTATTGCGTGTTGCTAAACTGGTTCCCCCAACAAAGTTATGTCTTTAAGCTTTTTGCNGCTAAACTGGTTCCCCCAACAAAGTTATGTCTTTAAGCTTTTTGCGTCGCTGCACTTTGCCTGAAGACGTTTTGGCTAACGGTGTTTTACCTATCTTTAAGCAAAACGACGTTGGGCAAAACTATTTACCTTTGATTAAAATACAAAAACAAAACGGTACAGATGTGTACACATGAACTAATAACGAATCACACCGCGTCACATGCGTGAGACAAAGGTTAAATTTTTTCATCAAATTTAAGTAAGCACAAAAATGCTTGTTTATATAGTTTTGTTCTATGTGCAATTGTATGGCTAATTTTTTCTGTGGCACGCCCGTTGTTATATGGTTTTATGGCGGAAGGCAAATCTTTGGTCGGCCTACATAATTAACTAAACTTAACTTATACCTAAAAATACATACATACGTAGTTTAGCGACATAATATTATTAAAGTTTAATGACAATGCGACTGTAAAACTTCTATAAGCATTTAAAGCAGCTGTACCCTTAGCCAAAAATTAACCTAAAAAAAAATATATTAATAAACAATCAAATTAAATGTCAAACAATTAACTAAAAACATTTGGGAACCAAAAATATATTTTAATGTTTACAAAGCATAAACTAACCATCACAAGATAACAAAAAAAACAAGGCAAAAACGATGGAAATAATGTCAATGAATGCTTTATTTACTCCTATGTTCTTCTTAAAGTCGTAATTTGTTTTGGTTTCATTCCTAATTTTTTTCTTTTTATTTTCAAATTCCTTGTTTTATTTTATTTCCCTTTCTCCGCATTTTAGCTAAAATTCCAACCATCAGCCTCGTGGTACGAGCGTGCCTTAGTGAATAGCTGTGCGTGAGCGGGCCTTAGTGACTAGCTGTGCTTGAACGTGCCTTAGTGACTAGCTGTGCTTGAACGTGCCTTAGTGACTAGCTGTGCTTGAACGTGCCTTAGTGACTAGCTGTGCGAATGCTGTTCCAAAGGCACGGTAAATAATCTAGAACCATAGATAACATGACACAATCACTTAGGTGAGAAATCCCAGCAATGATTTAAGATAAACAATCAATAGATAAGGCGCCCCCATTATCTCCTGTGTTANACTTAGGTGAGAAATCCCAGCAATGATTTAAGATAAACAATCAATAGATAAGGCGCCCCCATTATCTCCTGTGTTTAATCTTTAAAACGCGTTATGCACAGAATATAAGTGTGCATAGACGCGCTTGAAAGAAACAAAACGCAGTAACAAATTGGGAACAACTGAACCGATTTAGGGTAAACATACTTTATTGACATTCATGCGCTACAAATTTTCTCTATTTGACCTAGAATATGCAAATTGCCAGTAATACCAACTAATTTTCTGTAAAATCATATTTCTTCACCACGCTGAAACTTTATCATCTTATAAAAAAATAAAACAGATGATGAATATATACTAATTACACAAGTCTGTTTAATAACACCAACTTATACTGGCACTTTCTTTCAACAAATATTCTTCCTGTGACCCAATTCAGGCATACTTGTAAACGGCAGTTTATTAGCATTGTGACATTTACTTTAAAAACACAATTCCAGAAGTTCGCTTCCAACTTAATCAGTTAAACGCTTCAGGCGAAATATTCAGGTCACATAATTGAGACTCGTAATATTGCTGGTTTCAATCTGAAACACTGTACAAATTTTTAAATAATCGCCAACTCTGAGAACAATTGAAATTAAGTAAAATTAAACAAGTCACGTTTCACTCCGTTTTTGTTCAATCAAGAGTATTTAATATCGTACTATAAGTGTTAGTGAGTATTGGTAGTTAGTTTAGTTCCGAGCAAGGAAAATCAAAAACCTTACATTTGCCGCCGTAAGACTTATAAAAGAACTACTTTGTAGCTACGGAAATAGTATATAAAGCAACAACATTGTAAATAGCTATGTGCCACGGTGTAGGTCCACATTAAGTATTTTATTTGTCTTGGTGTTGGATGGTTTCCATGAGACCATATTTAGTTAAAACTGCATTTTCGCAAAANATTAAGTATTTTATTTGTCTTGGTGTTGGATGGTTTCCATGAGACCATATTTAGTTAAAACTGCATTTTCGCAAAAGTGTTACAATTAGTTATAATAACACTAAATTGAATCAAACCATTGTTATTGTATTAGGTGTTTGAAAAAAAAACGGCTTTCTCTTTTCAGAACTTTTTAAAAAAAAATTTCGCATAATGGAGAAGAAGGAGTTGAAGTTGAGCAGGACCCATCCTCACCTCCCCTCCCCCCCATCTAGACACATCAACCTATCCAGCCTTTGGTCGGCACAGCGATAATTGCACCTGATAATGCAATGTAATGAAAACTATATGACTCTTTGCCAAATTATTATTAAAAAAAAAAAAAACCTTTGTTTGTGAGATTTAAGTATGAGATAAGTATTTTTATAACAATTTACGGTAAGTTTAACTCTGACGTTAATACTTAAAAAAACAAAATTCCAGCTTAGTTAGACCGCGAATTAAACTTCTGTGATTCTAATGCTGTATTTTTAGCAAATGAAGAATCACCTGTACACCAAGTTGCTTGAAATTTATGATGGAAATGTGCATTTTTGTAAAATTTAAAGTCATTTTAATAATTCGTCTTTGATTTGTGGTATATTTCAAATAAATATTGTAAAACACTATTTTCTTTCATAACTTATTTGATGAACAAACTTACCTTTGTTCAGTGAGATGCAACAAAAATTTTTCACAGTTTTTCTGGGTTCCAAAAATTTATTCAGTATAAATATACGTTTTGTCGAATTGATAATCACAATATAATATTTTACTAAATTTTTTTTTTTTTTTTTTTTTTTTCAAAATTAACTTAGCTCTATAATTCATCCAAACATTTCTCTGACGACTGTAACATTGTTTTTTTTAACACAGTAGTTAAAAAGCATACAATCAATTGACATTCATCAAAAAATAATAATAATTTTATTATAAGCACGGTAAACATCCCCAAACCGCAACCCATCTTAAAAAAAGGTAATTGATATATATATATTTTCAGCATTCCGTTTTTTTTCTAAATTGTTTAGTTACTCTGGAAGCAGCGTATTAGTTGGTATTGAAATACGTACTACCCTTAAATAATTATTTTTCAAATAAAATTGTACATTTTATAATTACGCTTTGGAGGACGTGTGAGGAAATAACATAAAAATTGAAATTGCATAACATATTTAAAGTAAAATTTCGAAATGGCTCACTTTTAAATGGAACGAGGGTGAAGGTAAAAAAAATCCATCCACTCCTGAAATTGGCGTGCCTTTACACAATTAGGCTGTTGAAATACTAGATCTGAAGTTGCGGGCAAATGTACCTGCGAGTTAAATGAAACTTTTCTTGCTCAGTGTTATCTACAGCAAGAACCAATTAGCAGAATGTAACGAAACTCTCAGAATATCTTACCCAGAAACGCGGAAGAAAATTGCACGAACCAAAAAAAAAACTGCCCTTTCCTTTCTGCGTGGCCAACTTGTTTGCCCAAATGAACTCCTCCAGCTTTTTAGTTGGTGAACAAACCACTCCGAGCATTGTCTTTCCAACAACTGCCCTTTCCTCGTACAGTGCTCGTACTTACATTGTTTCAACGTTGAGATGAGGGCGCATTACATGCGCTCTGCACCTAGCTTTCAGATTCTATAACTAAATAGAAGTAAAAACTCAAACCAACAAGTCCTATTATTTGAAACACTACAAATATAGATAACTATCGGATAACACTGCGTGTAAGTTTAGGTCGGGTTTCCGTATATTTATTTATTTTATTCAGATTCTTGTAACGATTTAAGAGCGAATTTTTTTTTCTAGATTCTGAGAATATTTAGTGTTGATGTAAGGTCACAGGTTTTCGCGCGGCCATTGTCAGGCTGGTTGTGTGGTCAGACCACCAAGGATTCCCGGCGGGGCCGCCCCCGGATTTTCGCATGCGGGAATCGTGCCGGACCATGCCTCCGGTCAGCGGGTTTTTCTCGAGGTTATCCCGTCCTCCCCCTTCATTCCGGTGCTGCTCCATACTCACTTCACTTCATCATCAACGCCTCTCAAGATTTCGATGCAAAGAGCAGTCCAAATCTCCTCACTCACTCATTCTCGTTGTGTTTTGTCATCCGGGCTGCAGCCTCGTCTTGGTTTCTTCATCTGGCGTGTCGCTGGACCTTGCAGGAGGCATCTTCAGAGATATCGGACTGGGCTGGAAACCAGGAGCTGTGGAAGGATTGTATAGCTAGCCTCACGAGATTTTCTGCGCCACGATATCGATGCTAATATAATTAATTAAATCACCTAATCATTTGGAAAATACCATCCATAATTTTTTCTACGTAAATGTGGGAAATTTTATTTTAATTCTTGTTTAGAATAAATTCCAAAATGTTATTTTAACATGAAGTTTGGTTTCAACTTAAATTTTTCTCGAAATCACAGGAATGGCATGTTGGAAATTGAATTAAAATCCAATGTTTGGTTCGCATATGGGAAAATTTTCACTTATGAACATTTTACTTTAAATTTTAATTTGTAATACGGGTGAGTTTCATAACAAATATCCATTCTTATTGGAATCCTAATCACATGAACAATTGAGTTATATCCTAACGTATTAATTTTGTTCAACTTTTAAATGTGTACGAAAAATTATTAATATTAAAATATATTTTTCAGTTCTTTGAATTTTTGAAAAATCACATTTTCCTCCGTTCTTATAAACTTTTTATGCAGTTTTTCACATCAACACGAGAAAGTCTGTAATATGCTAAACATTTGCATAATAATTTTAGTATATTGAACGCCATAATGAACTTAATTACGTATTTCGATTAAAACAAAACTGATAGATAAATAGAAATTAACATGGAGACAACTATCTGTTTAAAAGTAGTCTTCCTAAATAAATGTACGTTTTCCCCACCTTGTCGATGCACAAAATTTCTCTGGGCGATAACTGGAAAACAAGAAAATAGCTCAAATCTCGTTAAACAAATTCCGGATGGTTATCTCGAGGTAAAAAATAACAACACAAGGTTATGTCACTTCATTCTAAGATGACGTATATACTCAGCAGTTTAAATAGTGGTCACAGCTTGACAGAGGTATGCAAATGACAATTAAACGACTTTATCATATTTTTAGTATTGCAAAAACCAGTCCAGACTCGTCAAAATAATTATTCATAAGTCAACTTAAACGAAAAGAAATAATTTTCTATTTCGTTCATACACTCAATCATTGAGTATTGCGAATATGGAAAATCATGCCGTTCATTATTCAATTTTACTTGCATGCAATAGATAACTCGTAGTGTTCTCTCCCTTGAGACAATTTTTGTAAGTATGTCACGGAACGTTTATGGAAACTATCCTGTAATAAAATAAAATAGAGATGAGTAGGTGTGTTAAACACGCACGCTGAAGTCATTGTATATTTTTTTTAATAAGTAAGAAATTACGATTAACCTATCATGAAAGCCAAGTACCCAATACTCAAAGAAACATATGTGCCAGTTTTAATTATTTTACATTCTCATCAGTTTATATTTACAGGTAATGAAAAAGAGAAAAATTTTATCGTTTTGAAATAAAGCCAACAGAGGATGTGTTTTGTTACCAGAACCAACTAACTGCAGGTTTTGTCTTTGAANCAATTTTTGTAAGTATGTCACGGAACGTTTATGGAAACTATCCTGTAATAAAATAAAATAGAGATGAGTAGGTGTGTTAAACACGCACGCTGAAGTCATTGTATATTTTTTTTAATAAGTAAGAAATTACGATTAACCTATCATGAAAGCCAAGTACCCAATACTCAAAGAAACATATGTGCCAGTTTTAATTATTTTACATTCTCATCAGTTTATATTTACAGGTAATGAAAAAGAGAAAAATGTTATCGTTTTGAAATAAAGCCAACAGAGGATGTGTTTTGTTACCAGAACCAACTAACTGCAGGTTTTGTCTTTGAATATGCTGCATACAAACCAGCACAAGCTAAAAGAGTAGCGGGGTTTACGAATAAGCTGTTCATAGGGAAGTTAATTGAGCATTCAACCATACTGTACCAGAAATAATATTATTCAATTTCGTTTCCTACACAGTTGTGCACACAGGGCCTGAATTGGTTTATAATATTAAATTTTCATTAATCAGAAAAGTCCATTCGAAAGTTATATTATGTGAACAACCGAGTTCTAAATGTTGCGGAAAAAACAGAATATCGTTTAACCCATATGGTGGGGGAGAAACCTTTACTCAAAGGCTGCGTTAAAACAAAGTTAGGGAAGATCAGGAAGTAAGCACACAGACAACAATTAATTTCCATTCTTCATTTAGCTGAATGCGAACCGCGCAACGAGACATGATCTCTCTGACGTATCAGCAGCTCCCAAGTTGACGACTGCTTCAGGAGCATATAAATGGCCAAGTCTCTCTCTCCGACAATTGTGCTCTGGTTGAATGCAATGCGATCGAATATGTTCAGGAAAAATAGGATCTCCGATAGCCAGGCAACGCCGGGTTGTTATTCTGATAGTCTCTTTTTTAAATCGCGTACTATTATGATGTCGTCTTCTCATCTTCAGCGAAGAACTCAGTTCGAAGACAGCTGGGATTACTGGATAGATAGCTACAGCCGTGTCAGGATCCGTTATTTAATCATGTCGGGTGGTGACATTCTAACGACACAGAGCAGCGCACGCAGTGATCAGTTTACGAACTGCAATACTGAATGTTCGTCACTTGGGAAACGAACAAAATAACCATGGTTAACAAGTAATTTCTCTCAGAATATTTTCAATTAGTTTTATTTACTCACTATCTTAAGGAAAACCTCAATTAAAGAAAATAATGTTGTGAAGGTACGAGTTTTACTTCTAAAACCGTTTCAAATGTAATTTCCTTCAGCACAAAGAAACTTAGTAACGAATAATATTTCACGCTTGTGATTCGTCGCTAAGTTCCCCCCTCCCCCCTCTCCATCACCCCAATACCCCTTATGGTACTGGCTAAAATTCGCATAATTTGCATGATAAAAAAGGACGTTAACAATAACAAAGGCTTTTGCGATGGTATATGGAGATTTAGCGTACTTCTCCAGCTCGGTACATTTCAACCCTTATTCTCCAAATATTAAGGGCTTATGCTTGGTCACGTGGTCGATTTATCAACCTTAACCGTTCTTTCATGGTATTTTCGGATACGGATCAACTTATTTTCGTTGGTTTACTGCCGATCGTATCCTCAGAAACCTACGTATAGGTCAAATCAGATGTCATATTGTATTTAATGCCATACAAGTCGTGTAAGGGTAGTGACAACCCATCACACACACACACAATTGATTCAAAATTTTCTAATTGTAGTAGTGTATTTAGTATGTCGATAATTTGAAGGTATAATTCTTTCTATTGCCTGTGTAAAAAGAAAAATTCCTAAAGGCAAATATGCAACTAGATGGGGAATATAATATTTGTAAAGTGCGTATAACGTAATTAACGTACGCTGGAACCCATGCTGCCGAATATGTACAAATGCGTTCAGTACTAATTATTTAAAAAAATTATTTATTTTCAAATTTGGCTACATGATGCGGTATCAGCTCGCAATTATATTTTCAGTTGCACTTTGCTACCCGCCAGAAGTAAGCCCCAAAATCATTAATTGCATACATCAGTCACCAACAAATGGTGGTTTCAAACTATAGTATATATTAAATTGACTTCAATCAGTGAATTATCACAGAGACATTTCCCTATAGAACTCAATTAATTACAATCTATTATTTGGCAAACACTGCGTTTCGCCTAACTGCTTTTGGCTAGTGTCTTTCTGCCAAACGACGTTTTGCCGAAGGTGTTCTGCCTCGCGGTGTTTCACATAACGTCAAGCAAACTGTCGCTAGGCTGTAACACTGTGTCTCGACAGTGTGACTACAATCGAAGGAAACGATAAGAAGTGCCTTCACCTTAGATTTATTCATTCTTGAATGTTTTTATTTTATTTTCAAGTGGCGTGGTTGTTATACAGTACATAGATTATCTCCCTGTTTGTGGATCCTAGTGGAAAATCCACTTTTCATTTTATGTGATGATCCTCAGCTTTCAAACATACACTGACGCTCATAATCAACGGCCATGTTTCAGTGCGACTCCTGGTGAGTTATTTCGGAAACAAACCGAAATCTAGTCTTACTCGCCAACAACTTACGACATGTTACTTGGCGAATCAAATACGTGAAGGCGAACACGCTCTACCTGAGTCAATTGGGAGAAATAGTAGGTGACGTCCTGCAGCCAATGAGCGACCGAGTAAAGCGTACACTAACGGCATTAGCTAACGTCTCTCACTGCCAGCACGTGTGCCCAGTCGGCTGGGGTGCTGTCAGTAACAAACACCGCAATATCGGACACAGTCTCGGGTGACGGCCGACATGTTCTTCCCAGGTTGTCCAGCGACCCAGTTTATGGATATCCAATATCAAACAGCTCATTATTCTTACTTTCTGCTACCTGCTGGGCAGTTTAAAATATCTAACAGAGATAATAAATTACTATGTAAGCGAAATATCCGGTGAAGATTACGATCAGTCTCACTTCATTTTAAACCACTATTATCAGTGCAACCGTAAAATTGGAAGCGTTATTAAATTTGTAATTACCCGCGATGATTAATCAGACTTCAGCTAGACACGTTGATGTTTGGAGCGTAGAGAGATAATAAATCACTCTTTTTGAAAATGTGCTATGTATAGAACCACGAGGAGTGGATATGTCCAGGTCAGTTTTCTCTGGTTTTACGCCTCAGCTTCACAACTAACATGCAAGTATGATGGAGGCCTTCAGTAATATTTTAATTGCAATTAAAATGGCTTCTCAGTGCACCCATCGTGGGAAGGGAATTTTTTTTTCATATTTGTAAAATGTATTGACTAAATATGTTTTCCTTGCATTATGAAATCATTGCTTTCAGGAAGAAAAAAAAATTAACTAGTCATGTGAAGATTTCTCAGTGAATTATGAAACTTATGTCATGCCATGAATCATATAATTATCGTATATGTGATCGCCTCCTGTTAAATTTCAATGCTCTCATTTGCGAACTCATAAAACGTTTATCCGCCAAAGTAATTAATACCGACACCAACATTTATATTTGATTATTGTTTGTTGCAGACTCAAAACACTTATTAATAAATACCTGAGGATCCATACATATATAAATACGCGCGCTTATATATTGTATTATTATAAATTTATATACTCTTACTTACTTTCATGGATACGATTGAATTTATTTTCCAGTGCCTCATTTCCATAGTCCATATTTTCCTGAAGAAAGAACTTACAAAAGTTTGAGATTTCACTTCCCAAAAATGTATAAATTAAAGTATTAACAATTCGGAATGTAAGCTCTTATTATTCATTCAATATTTATTAGACTGAAAAAAAATTGGTTTGCATTAATATGATAAGAGCCAGCTTTACATTGTGTTGAGTTTTTAAGGGAAATTTAGAGTTTTCGGGGAAAAAAGGGAATGTCCACATCGCCCTTACTTAACTAATGCGGAGAAAACCCACTCACTGCACACTATATACGTGAATAAGATAGCTTAGAATGATTTATTTTAATTGATTTCATTCTTTCAACTAGAGTCTCTCTCATAAAAGCAGTAATTTAATTCACACTAAGTCACAAATTATTTATTTTATCTACATTCGCCTATATACACTGTCAAGTGGTTTAAGGTCTTTGGTTTTAGAATTTTCTAAAGTTTTAACATAATTCTAAAGGCTGATTTTATTTCGACCTTCTCACACAACTTATCAATCTCTACTCTCGTTCCTTAAAAATTGTCAGACATTCCAGTTATAAATAAAATGAATGTATAATTTTGTTTTCTGCATTTTAAATATACAAATATTGTTCGTAGTAGTCATATTATCTATTTCCATATATGTGTACTTTATATCACATCTCTTTATCGAGCATGAAAGGCAGACGAAGACTGTTTATAAAATGTTAGTTTCAGGTTGGCTTTGTAAACAATGTGTGCTCTATTCACTTATGTAAGCAGAATATTTATGTGTAATTTTCCAGTTCTGGTGAAAGATTTATTTGCTAATTATATAATTAGAGCTTGTCTCTTAACTAAATTTCTTAAGTTTTTCTGATAAGGCATTAGATACAAGTTTAAAATATCTCAGTATAAAATTATTTTGTTTTGTTTACAAATGTATTTTTAGGCCGGTGTTATGAATATGAAATAATAGGTTTTTACATACGTATTTTTACATAATAATCTAATTTTAGTGTTTGCGATTACGAATTAAAATAAAAAATTCTAAGTCCGTAAAAATTAATCCAGTTAAATTTTCAACATTTATTATATTACAAATTATTTAAGTGAATGTATTCCTGCTACGATTTTATATGTACAAAATGTTTCTTCCAAGATAGACGAGCTAAACGATAAACTCACTATCTTGCGCTTTATACAAAGCACACTTATATAAACTATGTGTCGCTATTATAAATTCTGTATGTTACTGTTTTATGCAAAGTGGTCTGACCANTCTGTTGAAAGATTTATTTGCTAATTATATAATTAGAGCTTGTCTCTTAACTAAATTTCTTAAGTTTTTCTGATACGGCATTAGATACAAGTTTAAAATATCTCAGTATAAAATTATTTTGTTTTGTTTACAAATGTATTTTTAGGCCGGTGTTATGAATATGAAATAATAGGTTTTGCATACGTATTTTTACATAATAATCTAATTTTAGTGTTTGCGATTACGAATTAAAATAAAAAATTCTAAGTCCGTAAAAATGAATCCAGTTAAATTTTCAACATTTATTATATTACAAATTATTTAAGTGAATGTATTCCTGCTACGATTTTATATGTACAAAATGTTTCTTCCAAGATAGACGAGCTAAACGATAAACTCACTATCTTGCGCTTTATATAAAGCACACTTATATAAACTATGTGTCGCTATTATAAATTCTGTATGTTACTGTTTTATGCAAAGTGGTCTGACCANAAAGCACACTTATATAAACTATGTGTCGCTATTATAAATTCTGTATGTTACTGTTTTATGCAAAGTGGTCTGACCATTTGACTTTGGTTGTACGATATAATTAGCATTTTAGCTTAATATGAATTCTAATATTTGCTACAATGTAATTTAAAGTATGAAAAAAATTATATGAGCCACACACGTGATACCTTATATTGGCTTGTAAAAACTCTTCGGCTTCAGCAATTGACGTTAGTGATGTGTGACGTCATAGCTCGTTCACGAATGACGCACCAAAATATGCTTCATATTCCGCTCTGTTTCGCATAAATGATCGCCAAGACTGTAATAACTTATAACAATGTACAATTCCTGTAATTAATTACACAAATAAACTTTACTTTTTTTCACTGTTGGCCATTCAGGTTGCAAAGCATAGAAAGACGTGTGTTCTTACAGCCATATTTATTTGGCAGAAAATCCATCGCACACACGTGACATATTTACTCTTGAAGCTTGGTATGGCGTACAATACATGGGCGAAATCAGTATTGTGTGGCTCCATTGCAGGGAGCAATAACCGCTGCCACATCATGCGTCATTGAGAGCTAGAGACTTTGGATGTCCGTCTGAGGTATCTCCGCCTATGCTGCTTCGATGCTTGGCCAAAGATTATTCACTATCGCCGCGGGTGTCCTGTGGCAATGCAATCGTCGATAAACCATTAAATACACGTTTTCTATGGGCGCGAGATCCGGTAAACGTGCAGGCCAAGGAAGACATTTCACAATGTCCTCATCCAGGAACCGTCAGACGATGTGTGTCAAATGAGGTCACGCATTATCCTGTTGGTGCTGCGTCCCAGGCTGACCCTGAAGATAAGTAGCATCAAGAGGCTCCAATACCTCCGCGATGTAACGGTCGCTCGTTGGTGCACCAGTGACGCGGACTAGGCGCGAGCGGGACTGAGACCCGATTGCACCCGATACCATAACACCAAGTGCTGGGCCGGGATGATGGTGCTTGATGCAGGAGACCGACAGGAGCGCGCCACGGTGCCGCTAGACATGGATGCGACCATCGTAGTGCTGCAATCAGAAGTTAGCTTTGTCAAAGAAGAAGACGTTGCATTCGTCCCTCCAGGCAAGATGTTCCATGCACAACTGCAGCCGAAGACACCTGTGGTCGGCAATGCGTGGCAGCTGCAGTAATGGGCGCCTAGATATGAGGTCATTATGCTGCACATGTCGTTGGACCGTGCATGTAGAAACAGATTGATGAGCCATATGCCTGAACTCCTGAGCGAGGTAGTTTGAGGTGGCTCCACGGTCCGTAATCGCCATGGGCACCAGCTTTCTGTCCTTGCACTCGAGGGTGCGACGGCGCTGTCCTGCTCCTCGCTCAGCCCGTCCCTCTTAAATCCACTTATTACATATCAACTTCACTGTACTTGCATTTCTTCCAACCAGTTTCGCTGTAGGTTGATCCTCTATCTCGATAGGCCACTCACGCNCAACTTCACTGTACTTGCATTTCTTCCAACCAGTTTCGCTGTAGGTTGATCCTCTATCTCGATAGGCCACTCACGTCTACACCGCTTATCAGTGTTGCTATTGGCGCACGTTCTATACTACTCGGCTTAACAACTATTCACGTCACTCTCCTACTACTCCACACATTTGTCTAATGTTAGGTATTTCAGGTAAGTCATTATTGGTGACGCCAATTTAATGGCCAGCAATGTAGAAACCAAAATTTATTTAAGCATTCTAAAGTGTNATGTAGAAACCAAAATTTATTTAAGCATTCTAAAGTGTTAATATCAATAAGACAATGATTAATAGTAAAAATATACTTATATACAAAATTTTGTGTTATTAATATTAATACAATATTGAATTTAATAATTTTTACAGAAAATGGTTAACCACATTTTTTGATTATATATGTCATAAAAAGGTTTCTGATAACACAGATTATTGCAATAATTATACCTTCGATATCATCGATAACTTTGATGAAATCGGTGACTTCGATGAAATCGGTAAATGCGATAAAATCGACGACTTCGACGAAATCGGCGAGTTAGATGATATCGGCTATTTTGGTAATTTCGGTAGGTGGTTTCGTTGTTAACAATAAATCGAAAATATCTAGTTCCTGTTGGGTTCAGATACCGATATCAACATGTCAGATATTAAAAAGCCTTAGAATTTAGCTTCCAATGCTCGGGCGCATTTAGAGAACCTCACTTCAGACACACAGTCCAGGCTCTCTGCTAAGTGTGATCTAATTTTATAAATGATCTTTAACCAGCTTTAATAGTAAGTACTGGTGAAATGTGAGTACGAATTTAACAAATCATCCATTATCATGGCATTTATGGATAAAAACATTTTCTCTTTATACTAGTGTGTCGAAGATGCGCCCATCTGCATTTTTCTTAATGTTAATTCATTGACAGCAATACTTGAAGGCACCGCACTCACATAATTCGTCAACAAAGTAAATTTACCCAAAAATTAAAGAAAAATTTAAAATTAGTTTATAATAGTGTTTATTTGACCCGAAACTACATAAATATTAACTATGGAGGAGTTTTAGTTTTGGCTTAATTTCCCAGTCGATTAATATTTTATCCTGTAGAGTTTATTACTTATAAATTGCTGACAAGTTGTCATCTTGTTGCCATGACTTCGTGTAGCAAAATTTTTTCTAAGTTGCATCTTTGCCATCTCTTTTTTTTTCACCGCAAGCTATTCCCCCAGGCAGTAAGGGCAAATCCAGGTAATATCCTCGCCATTCACTCCAAGTCCAGTCCGCCGAGATCACCTCTGCTCCTCTCCCCTCCCGCACACCCCTCCTCGTCCTTCCTTACACAGGTTCTGCTGTGATCGATGGTCGCGATGAATAGTCGCTTCGCTATCTTGGTCGCGTCGTGTTTGCTCAACGATGGCCGCCCCGCGAGACTCTCAAGTAAAATGTCGCATGAACGGAGGGAGGACGCAGCCGGCCCTCTGCGACTGAAGGGTGTTTATCTTGAAATATTGTCGCCACGCAGCCCTGGGGAAAGGTCGCAGGGGCAAGATTGCCAGCCTCCGAGCTACGAAACAGCGAGGAGAGAAAGCGGGCTTCAGCGAGTAACGACCTCGTTAACGGCAGTTAAATAACCGATTGTAGCGCTTCACGGCTCCTCATTTAACACTGTACACTGCGCGATTAAAGTGTTCATCGGAGCCAGCGACATAACCATGATCGTCGTCTTCCTTCTAAACAATTGGTTAGACATGTTGTAACGTTTACGGCCCAGTGCACGCCCATAGGTCCTCGCTGTGTTAAGGGCGTTGGCCGCGAAAAAATTTATTTCGTATTTGCATCACATACTGTTTGTTCCATATTTAGACGTCATCAGTGATTAGACTTTCCTAGCAAAAAGTATTTTTGTCGCATAGTTTTCGCATGAGTACATGTCAAAATCACAAATTTACATCTTTAGAAATCTAAAAATAATGAAAACAGACTGAGGTACAAAATTAGATAATTCATACTACAAAAAATGGCAAAATTTACTCCAAGACATCNAATAATGAAAACAGACTGAGGTACAAAATTAGATAATTCATACTACAAAAAATGGCAAAATTTACTCCAAGACATATATCAAATCGTAAAAGGAAATGTTTCTGTTATTGAAAANAAATAATGAAAACAGACTGAGGTACAAAATTAGATAATTCATACTACAAAAAATGGCAAAATTTACTCCAAGACATCTATCAAATCGTAAAAGGAAATGTTTCTGTTATTGAAAAAAAATGCTGGAAATAAGGTAACTATTTTATATTTTCATTTGTGTCTGCCCATGAAATTTTGTAAAATACCTTTAGCTACGCATGCTTTAAAATAAATTAAGATAAGACCATTCAGTTAACCTCATTAAATATGATATTATTGGTTTGGTTTATTTCATTTGTACATTACAAAACAGAAAAATTTTGTATTTAACATGTCATTTGGCAAAAGCTATGCAACTCTAAAAAAATATACCTGGGAAAAGGTAGTAACAAATAATCTATACGAGTTGAACGGTATGATGTACAAATATAAAATAACGTTTTCCGTCGCCAATGTCCTTAAGAAGCTCTAGTTCTAGACTATTGAGGTGTTTTGAATCAAACCTTTGAAAAATCACCCCATGTATTACCTATGTTGTTGTTTTCTGAATGTGTTATTAATCAAGCGTCTTATGTTTGTGTTTACATAAAGAATCCTTTTTTCCCGCTAAGTTGGAATTTTACTTAAATTTCATCTATGAGCTACAATATTTCATTTTTAATTAACATGAAAAACAGGGTAAAATATTAGNTGTATTACCTATGTTGTTGTTTTCTGAATGTGTTATTAATCAAGCGTCTTATGTTTGTGTTTACATAAAGAATCCTCTTTTTCCCGCTAAGTTGGAATTTTACTTAAATTTCATCTATGAGCTACAATATTTCATTTTTAATTAACATGAAAAACAGGGTAAAATATTTGTTTTGGCAATACCTAGTTATAAATAGTTCTCGTGGAAAATATTATTAAACTTCGCACGAATGTGAAGCGTTGTTTGTCCCTTTGGTGTAATTTGCTACATTTGGTTAAGATTTGGTAGCAAGGGGTAGAGGAATAGCCTTAAATTAGACCATAAGCATGGCTTTAGCAAGATGGGACGTAACCGTGACTTGACTATACCACATACGTATAAAGTTTAGAAAATTAAAATTAACATTCCTGACACTGGGCGAAATTATGTTCTGGGATCATCACTCTAGCAAGCCTACGTGATTCATCTATAAGTGGCTGTAAAAAAAAGAATATTACATTGGCTGTTGGCCTGTTGCAATTTGCTGACGTCACATTTCAACACAGTGTATTAATAACTACCCTTAACTACACAACCATGTCATTACGAAGATTGATATTAAAATTTAAGGCCCTACATAAAAATGTGCATTTAAATAATAACAATTTACAAAGTACTTAACTGCAACAAATTCCCCAATAAATTGCACATGTCTCGCAGTGAGACCAACTTCATAATGTGACCTCCTCCCGAGTTTTCTCCGTCCCTTCGTTTACCAGGGCTCTTATTATACAAATTTCGTATCTGTTTTCCTTCCCAAAGCTGTGGATAACAGCCTCCAAACATAAGTAGATCGTCTTCCAATCTAATTCAAAGGCATCGCTGACATCACAAGGCGAGCCCCTCAATTGCCCAGGCCGCTGCTAGGTGAAAGAAACGTCGTGCGCGGCCAGTGAAACTCTGGCCGCTGCCGAAGCCACCAGACATCCGCGTCGCGTAGTCGAACTCTTCCTCTGACTGGCGTCAACAGGTAAACGTCTTCAGCAACCTAAGTACCCATGAACCGAGCCAGATTGTCTTGAGGTAACGTACCTCCGTTACGTCTTTATCTCTCTTGTCCACTCAGGGCTCACCAACTGTACCGACGAATGTTTGTTAATAGCCGGGCTGTTTTTGAGGATGTGGAATTATTCACGAAACTCTTTATCACTAGCCACACTTTTAACTAGTGTTTGTTAGTTCGTAATACTCAGAAACATGCTTTTAGAGTTGAGCTGTTTTTACAACGAAACTATTTCGTTTTAAGGACATGTATTTGATTTGTGCTACTCGTTGCTTCTCAAACCAAAGAATAAAATATGGCTGTTAAATGCATGAGGTTTGAAAACTGAATCAATACTAATGAATTGTTGCTGGTATGGTATAAAAGTGTTAGGTAAAAAAATAAGCACTTCACTTTACATTCAATTTACTGAAAATAGGTAACAAGTTGTTATTGTTTTTTACTTCAGTAACCGTTTAACCCGTTCAGCGTCTTTTGATCACGATCAAGGACATGTTGCACGTGAACGATACATATGGCTGGCACTGTACTCAGCAAGGAATCAGTGGCCGTGGTTTTGCGCATCTTCCACTACAGTCACGTGATTAGCGCCTTACATGCCGCGGAGGAATGTCATGGAAGCAGAACTTGAGCAAGGCTTGACGTCTCGTTGAAAGCAATATCATTAGAAATTAAACCAGAAAGATATGCAACAGTAGTGAGACAATTATAAATACACACGTGCCTTATCCAGGACTATTATCCAGAAAACCTCGTATTATAAGCTAGCGGGCATTTCCGAGGTCGTACTCACAGCATCAACTTCGGATTAGATCAGTTTTATATTTCGAAAAATAGGGTTTACAAAGCTGAAATATTTACAGGACTGTAATTTTGAAAATAGGTGATTGAGCCACTTACAACATGTAACTTTACACGGGCTTCTGTAGCATTTAGTGTATCCAAAATTTAGTGTAAATTAGTAAAACTGTTCCAGAAATATGGCAAAATTATTGATTTTTCAACTGGCAATATATTGCAAGTAGATTATATAAATTGGATATCTGCGTGCATAATTAGGCATATAATGTATACTTTATTGAACAAAATACGGTTGAATTTAGTTACATTGTTTCATAGATAAAACATACTAAACGAATTTATTTATATAAGGACTGCCGCACCTGAATCATGCCAATTTACATTCCATAACGGAGAACAACTAGTGTGTAACATTTGGTGGGGATCAGTTGATGGATCCTCGAGATATGGCATCACACCTCCATGTATTTCATGTGATAATCTTCATAAATGGAGTACAATAATTAATGTATTAGCACATTCAGGATACAAATTAAAGTTAAAATCGATTACTTAATTTCGTAAATTCTGCACACTAAACAAAAATTATTTTAAAGCCGTTATTTTGAAAATAAGTGTATAACACAATTGAAAGATACTCATATTAATATGGCCTACTAGAGAACAGCTCCTTCGCCAAATTTGCTAAGAATGGGTTTATTGTATCCCGACATATAGTATTAAAACATAATGTTGTGTTGTGGGGCTATCATACAAAATGACAGAGAAGTGACGCTCTGTACAGACAAAACTGGACGGTTGTAATATATACAACCAGAATACAATGTTAATTTGGAATTTGTTTCGTTAGTAAAATATACTGAGATAAAATAATTATATATCCGCCATTTTGAAAATAAGTACCTGACTACTTAAAATATAATATTTAAATCATATGATCCAGTACAACTTGTTTACCAAATTCGAAATAAATCGGTTAATTTTTTCCCGAGATATGGCATAAAAAATGTATTTATTCGTGTGGTGTTCCCCTAAAAATTATTGGACAAAAGATGCTTCGTATAGATTCACTTGATAGTAGCATTATCTACTCTCAGCATTCGATGTTTAGTTGAAATTGATGGCATGGTTTCGGCGATATAGCATTCGAAGCTCAGATAACTATATTACCACCATTACGAAAATAAGTGTGTGACATTCTTAAAACATATCATTTAACTTAATCTGCAGTAGTATTTGTTTGCCAAATTAGTTAGTTTTTTTAGCGAGATATCACATAAAAACGTTATTTATTCATGTGACGCTGCCTTACAAAATGGCCCACAGGAGTGCCTAAGGGTTCGCACTTGTAATCTATACTTTCGACATACATGTTATGGTCGAAATTGTTTAAATGTTATGATATACACATCAAATAAACCAATAATATTTGTAAGGCAACCATTTTGAAAATAAATACCTAATGAAAGTTTAATGGCATACATACCTGGGCTAAATTGAGTAAAAATTAAATTAATATTTTTCGAGATTTAATGTAAAAAAATATTTTTTTGTGCTATCTTCCACAATTGCTATCCAACAATGGCCATCCCAAAATTGAATGCCTACGCAATGCTTCGCCAGCATACAAAACTTGGTATAAATCTGTTGAAAGGTTCTCGAGATATGACATATCATCGAAAATATTTAAATGGTCGCCATTTTGAAAGCAAGTGCATGGTGTTGTTGAAAACTACAAACGTTTGGTGAAATTACTAAGTACTCTATGTGGACCAAGTTTTGTGAAATTCGATTAGCGTGTTCAAAAATTGAAAGGAGGTGAACAAACACGCACAGATCCCCAGATGCACGCACACACAGACAAGAGAATTTGTTTGTTTATTTGCTTTATTGTGTCCGTAAGATCTTTTTATCAACACATAGCTATACAAAGATATTGGACAAGACAAATAAGTCAAATTAGAGTACACAAAGTTTATTCACTGGACGGGCACACACCACGCACGCATGCACACACACACGTCAGATTGCACATACACGCATCATAGATTTTCTTCATAATGTGACTAATCTTCTTCCAACATGCTGTAGAGCGTCATCATTTTACTGAAACAGAAAGACAAGGGCACGAGAAAAACCGTAACAAGAAATGTGTTCTATGAAATGTTACGCAGTAATTTATTAATTTTTTATAGTTTAGTTATTTATCTACGCAATAAAATGCACATTCAATAGAAACATTCTTTCAGCTGTTTTTTTTAGGAGTTTTTGGTTAGAGAAGCAAATTTCATGTAGAAGTTGTGGTAATTTATTGAAAAGTTGGCTACCAAGGTAGGACGGCCATTTTTGGACTTGTTTTAAGGTAACTGAAGCCATTTGTAAGTGTTTTTTTATTCAATTGTAATGCTTATGAAAGGACTTAAATTTCTGAAATAAATGAGTCTTTTTGGACACGAATATGAGTACTGGAAACATGTACTCACATGCAAATGTTAAATCTCTACATGAGTCTTACTATATATTGCCATTGATTATTCTAAAAGCTCTCTTTTGCATGAGAAAAACGATTTTACTGTCAGTGGAATTTCCCCATAAAGTTATGCTATAACACATGATGGAATTAAAGTATGTACAATATACAATTTTTGTTGTATTTTTATTCATGACATTTGCAATACTTCGTAGGAGGAAACAGGCTGATCTTAGTTTACATAAAATATACGCAATGTGAGATTTCCAGTTTATTAAATTGTCTCATTTAAAGCTAAGAAACTTTGTAACTGCTGATTGATTCATTTTGTCTCTCTTACTGCTAACCTGTGAATTAAGGTTTTTTTTTTCTTTGTGAGGGAATTCTTAAATTTTTTTTTATCTCGGTTGAAATTTAAATTGTTTGCAGTAAACCATGCATTTAGCTATGTAAATGATGTGTCTGTTTTTGCATAAGATTGAGTTTCCAGAGACTAAGATGCTAGTATCATCTGCCAATAAAATTGTAGTAGTGGCTGGGGTGAATGCACATGGGGGGAGGGGAGTTAACGCACATGGGAGGTCATTTATATAAACTAGGAAGAGTAGGGGGCCTAATAGTCGGCCTTTTGGGACCTCATGCTTGATTTTTCTTGTTTCAGATTTGAAAGAGGTAGTTTTTCCTTTGATTCACACTTGTTTTCTGTTTGAAATGTATGAGCGTATTAGTTTATTGGATGTAAATGAGACTCCACAATACATTATTTTCTATAATTATGTTATGATTTACGTAGTCGAATGCTTTAGTGAGGTCGCGAAAGAGTCCATTAGACAGCATATTTTTATTAAGTGTGTTAAAAATGCAATCTATTAATTTGAAAGTTGCATCATTTGTTTAGGCATTTTTCTTAAAGTCAAAGTGAAAATTTTATGAAATTTTGTGGTTCTCAAAATTTTGCACAAATCTCCTGTAAATAAGTTTTTCAATTACTTTTGAAAAGGTGGTACGAAGTGAGATGGATATATCTATGATTGTTTACTTCGGTCTGGTCACTTTTCTTAAATAATAGTGTTACCATAGCCCATCTGAGTCTGTCTGGAAACAATCCTGCATTGAAGATAGCATTACAAATATGGCTTAATGGAAAACTGAATTTAAAAGCACTTTACTTTTATAACCTACAGCTAATGCCATCATAGCCTCTTGATAATTTTGGTTGCAAAGAATTGATTGTTTTTCCACTTCTTTTCGAGTTGTGTATGTAAAAGATATAGCAGGGTTGTTTTATATGTTGTTTAATGTTTTCGCTAACCATGTTTTCTACGACATTTAAGTAGTATGAATGAAATGTATCTGCGACTTATTTAGGTTCTGAGGATATACAGTGGTTTGCTTTTAAGTTTACAACCGGACATTGCACTGTTGTTCTTCCTGTGGTGTATTTTACAATATTCCATGCAGTTTTGAGAATTGCGAATAAGCTTGCAGAAAAAATTCTTTTTGCAGATTTTATGACCTAACTCAAAATGGTACAGTATTTCCTGTAGAGGTTCATTGTGCCGGAGTTGCTGCTGCTTCTCGGCCTTGTACAGTTTTCTTTTGTTTTCGCAGGAAACTTTCATTCCTTTGGTGAGCCATACATTTATTTGTTTTCGGATTTGTGTTACTGTGGGTCAGTCTGGATGGGAAACATTTTTCAAAACTTGGTTAAGAAAAGAGTTGAATATTTAATTAACTTCGGTGCAAGTACACAATGTTGACCATTGCTCCCTGCTAAGCTCACTTTTGAATAGTAAGACATTTTTAAGCGAAAAATTTCGTATTTTGATATAGGACATGCTTTTGGAGGGCATTTTTATGAAAGACATAATTAATATGTGCGCATCATGATCTTATAAACCATTTGTTACTTATTGATGTCATAAGCATTTATTTCCTTTGTAAAGTAGGCTAAAAACGCGTTGCTATACTTCCCACATTATGTTTTCTAGAAAAGACACTATTTTATATATTATTTCAACGTTTGATTCTGAAAAATTACAATTTATATAATTAAATATAAATATTTGTTGTACTGCACTTTGCAATTTAAGATGATATGTTTTATTAATGTACGACTGTTAATATCTTTACTATCTTCAAACCTGTGCTCGAATATACACTTTACTGCTGGGAAGTTTACAATATGTGCATTTTAGCAGTACTCTTAAATGGCAAGTCCACAGAATGGAAGGAGATACAGTTACTTTCAAAAATATTTATGTTATAAAACTGGAACATACATAAAATTTTGTAAAAACCAATAAAAAAAAAGCTGCACCATTTTACAGGAACCTAATGGTTTAGATTGAGTTCCAAGTAGCACTTCATAATGAAGGAATACATAAATTGTCAAAAATACTCATTTGGATATGTTAGCTGAAATTTAAGATACACGGGGTATTTTCGGGTTTTCAAAGTTTAGGCAACTTAAAATTGGTCTGATATTAATTATTCCAAAACATTAAAATTCCTCTCTTGAATACTTTAGGAATTATCAAATTTGTGTCACATGAAACCAACCATTAATACAAAATGTATGAGAGATTATGTCTACTTAATTAAGCCAGCTCTGGTTAGTTACCTTTGCCATTACCACTTCATGAACTGCAGCAATGAAAGTATACCACCGGTACAGCTACACGTTTTCGGAATCTCGTTCACGGTTATTCGTGATATAATATACATAAAAAATGTTAGGTGATTATTTCATTTAAAAAAATGATCATATTATTTTTAATCTGTATTCAATATTACTTCCTTCCATGAGTCATTAGCGTTTATAAAGTTATAATTTTGTAGCACTCAGAAGGCTCATTTGTGCCAAGTCTAATTTACTTCCTGCCAATCATCTTGAAAACTGCCAAGAAGGAAACTTTCGGTTTCGGAAGACTTTATCAAGAATTCGTGTTTTAAGAAAGGAAGCTGTTATTTCGAAGCTATTTGTCTTTCCAATTTCTTTGCACTTCTCCTTTTCTCGCCCGCTGGTGAATAATAAACATGGATGTTCTGTTGATTTTCTCGCCTTCCTTTGAACCGGATCTTCAGATAAGAGAGAGAATTATTCCAGTTCATGGTAATCCCTAACAAATTGGAAAATTACGAAAGCCTTTGACTAAGCGAGCACTGGCATTGTCATGCTAGAAATTCGTCAAAATTATTTCCTAGAAGTTTTTCTTTGATAGGCCTACATTTTAAATATTATAATAGTCAAGTCAAAAGAAAAGCAGCATTACAACACAAAGAAAAACCATTCTAAGAACATTAGTGTATGAATAATATTTATTGAATCCGAATCAATATTCTAGGCAGGACTTTGTAAAGTGCTTCATTAACAGCGAACAATTAATAAAATGCCGTAAGTGAGTGTGTGAGGAGATTTGGACAACTTCTAACAACGAGGTCTTGCGAGCCGATGAGGGTGATTGAGGTGAGTATGGACTGGCACTAGAATGAAGGAGCGGGGAAAACCATAGATCCCCGAGAAAACCCGCCGACGAGCGGCATAATCCGGCATGATTCCTACTTTCGAAAATCCAGCAGTGACCCGGCCGGGGATAGAACCCGGTTCGCCTTGGTGGGAGGCGAGCAGGCTAATCGCTCAGCCACCGCGGCCCCGAAATGTGGTTATCCTTTCCAAAATCATCCATTTACATCGCAGTGCTGCTATAACATGATTTGCTGACATCGTGCATGTGCGCAAATTAATCGCAAGTATAATGTGTATGTAACCAGGACTATTATAAACGTCTGTTAGATTGCAAACATTTTGAGATTACTTATTATGAAAAATGGGGTACGAAACAAAATTAACCTGCGTCCTATCGTGTTTAATACTTAAGAGACACTATTAAATATTGGGATTTCGAGTAAGTTATTTGCAAAAGTTGGAAATTACGTGAAATGCAGCCACAGTTTCGCGTATAGTGTTGGTGTGGTTTGATGTTTTCCATCTGCGAATACAAGGCGGGTGGTGATTACATCTCCCGTTACAAAGAAATTGTGTGTCTCGTGTTATTAACACTTTCGATGGCGTCCCAAATTTACTGCCATTGAGGAGAAAGTTGCAGTGAACTGCCTACATCCTCCACTATAGCAATATTAGTTGTGTTAGTCTCTGTGTTTCCACACACCATTGCCATATTTGTCCTCGATACATCACACACCTACTGTACTCGGTATACATACTCTGTGATCGCAAGGACTTGTCGGCCACGCGTCTATTTCCGGGTTCAAGTGTTGCCGTCACGGAGTTTCTTGGCATGCTCTGTAATAGTGTTCAGTAATTGTCTTGCAATCAACGAACAACGTGCAGCGTCCTCGATGACTTCGGCGTCAACCATTCATGCCAGAGAGGTGTAGAGAACTAAAGAAATCAGAAGGAAGACTGGGCATCGCTGTGTACAGAACTGGTCACAAATATCACTCGCATGCAACTTGCCCACGATCGCGCACGCTGTAACTGAGCAAGATAAGTTTACATTTCATAACAAGCACTATGAACAAGTGGTTTGTGTCAGGGACGCCCTACAAGCATTTCCTTACTGTATCCCATTCGCGGTTTCTTCACACGTTTTGAATAAAACGTTCGTTAAATCGCCCCCTATATGACGTGTTTGGTTATTTCCTAAATATGCCATGTATCAGAAGCGTTTTATAATTCTGTTATTATAAAAGTAACTTATTTTTGATCGCATTTAACTTTTACTTATATTTTGTCTGTAAATTATAATTTTTCATTCATAATTTAAATGTTTAAAATAAACTTAGAAAACAGTATGTTGGTAATGCCTAGTACGAAGCAGTTCTTATGCAAAATATTAATGTGATGCGTTGTCCCACTAGTGTAATTCGATAGACTGTGTTAAGCATTGTTTGCACGAGACGGAGGAATATGCTAGAAGCAGGAGTTGAGCAGGACTTCAGAAATCCCGAAGTAACCACGAATGGTATATCGTAGTGAGGTGACGTCTTCGGGCTCCAGCGGACGGCGTAATGGTCGCAGGTAGGCGGGAGCTACATGATCGCTCGAGCACTCAGCGTGCACGCTCTCTCTACTCGCAGCGGAGTGTCCTTAATGCGGCGCGATGTGCCAGCAACTCGCAAGGACGTCCGCCCGAACAATGGTTCTCGCAGGATCCGGAGCCATCTGCATCTTTCTCAGCCCGAGGACATCTCCCTCCGCGTGCTTCATCCCCAACCACCCCGCCTTCGACAAGTTCATCCTCTCCCCCTCCCAACTTTATCATCTCACTCCCTGGCCACCCCCAAGATACTTTAATCAGCTTGTAACGACACTCAATGTCCTGGTTTGTGGGTCAGGCATCTTTCCTTATTCTCCGTCCGGTCCTGGCCGTCGAAGTAAGTAAACAGTCCGCCCGCCTCATGCCATGCTGTCCTTCATTTGCAGGATTTATATTAAAAGGGGTTATCGGACGCCATTCTAGATATAACCATTTTAGTCATTACTTCTATTTCTAATATTTTTTTGTGAATTGATTTTTTCATCCTGTTAAGATCCAGTGTACATAATTGTGAACACTACACACGTGGAGGTAAATGTTGGTCTGTAGTGCAAACTGCGAAGCTCAATGTCCGAGGATATTACCTGTGGGTAAATGATTCGCAAACCGTCTTACAAGTCTGGGTCGTAATTGGCTCATATACCTACAGTCGAAATTGTAGGCTACAAATCATTGGCTGTAACAACGAAACTAGTGTTGTGTCGATTTAAGTACAGCTCAAATCATAAAATTGTGGTTTGCAACACATGAAACCGCAAATTAAAGTTAATCTGAAATAGGTAAATTTTAGAGAATTTCTATCGTTTGACTTACAGTACTATCGTCACTCCAGTACTCGTACTCAGAAAGCTATCAATAATTCATTCCTGTTCAGTTCACATGGTCAACAAGTGAAGGTACTTTGATAGCGGTGTATTCAGAAAAAATACCGAATTATTTACTTCACCGTTGTGCTGATTCAAAATGCAATATTGTTTTAGAAGATATTTCAAAATCTAATTTATGATATTTTATTTAATTAAGACGGTTAGAAATGTTATTTAAACGTATTGTTATCATTTGCATTTAAATATATTTTATAAATAACGCCTAAGGAATGATAATTTCATTTTACTAATTGTCCAGTTGTAATTGTCCGGTATTTATTTGTGACAAATTATTTTTAAGTATAGGTTTACTTTATTTTCATTTAATGATTTATCAGATAGTCATTTAGAGCATTCGGCTTTCTGTAACAGCTGTTTGTCCCAGTTTTACTATTTGCCTTTGTAATTTATTTTAAATTAGTTTCTCTCTGTGGTATCAAAGTTACATTTAGAATCCCGGATCCAGGATTTCTAATGCAGCGTAGCGGATTCCTTCGGTTATTGCCTCCTCGTAGCTGGCTATCGTGAGTATTCCCAAAGCTGCGTTCTCATGCAGTCTTCTGGGCGTAGTTCTGAGATCACTGTGGTAGGGTGCTCTTTGCTGTACTTCTGAATCACTATGGGACTTTGTATCAGGTGAGCTCAGGTGTTAAGCTGGAACACCTGCGATGGGATGGCATTTTCCCTCTCTCCCACCGATTGGTAGGCCGAATCACGGAAAGGCATAACAGCTAAGAGCGCTGCAAAAAAATAGAAAAGTACAAAGTCTGAGAAGCCTCTGTCGTATCATTTCTGTCTCTGTCTAGTTTCCGGGGAATTCTTTTCGCAGTAGAAGGTGGCTCTAGCCATACCGTCCCAGGGAAAATGCTCGTTTCACGTCATTAGTGGTAATGTGTGTGTGTAAGTGTGTATGCGGCCAGTGAGACAGTATTTGCATCCCGCTGTGCGTGTGTGAATGCGCGCTGAAGCTCCAACTGTGGTATCTACCGGCGAAATGGCACTAATTGAAATTTCAATTAGTTATCTGCTTCTGGCTTGCGAGTCTATGGTATGGCGTCGAACGCAATGCCCTTGGCAACTGAATTCACTTAGGCAAATTTGGCGAAATAGCCTTTGAATTATTGCAATCTAGTCGATGAAACGAACATTTAAATTTAAGCGATTCTAATTAAATGCTTTTCTCTTACTTTTAATTTCAGGATTTTCAGAAAAGTGTTATTCTTTTCAACCTAAGAAAGTGTTATTTTGTCTCTAAGTGAAACTACACTATGCATGCCATTTAAAACTTATTGGCGTATTAAACGTTTAGACTTTTCGTACACACTTACTACTCATAAGTCAGCTTTCAAGATCTCCATGAAAATACATCATTTTTGGTAATTACTGTATTTCTCTATAAAAATAATTGTTAAATTTTTTTTTAATTATGCTAAAATTTTTAAAAAGTGTATTCAAAAGTAATTCTTAAAAAAACCCTCTGCTTTTATATGCAGGTTAAATATTTGTAAAACAATTTTTTTTTTTGTAATTTTATTTTAAAACACATTTCCTCAACACTGCCTTCGTCAACCAAATTACACGGTTTTTTTTTAAACTAATTACAGCCCCAGCAGTAAAATGAGCCAATGTTAGTGAAATCAGCAACAGTAATTATGGTTTTCGTGATGATGTTGAACTTAAGTTCACCTGCATGAAGCTCTAAGCACTTCGGATTGTACATCATCATTTATGTTCAATTCCGTTTCTCACTACATGTGACACATTAAAGCAGGTAAATACATTATTAGTATTTAGACAGTGTGGATAATTTGTACAAAAACCACTAATGAGTAATGGCGTATAATTATATTTATATGTATGTGTAACTCTAGAAGAAAAAAATAATGTATGAACTGACGAAAGTGAGAAAAGAAGATACAGTAATCTATTTATAATAATAATTAGGTTTTCTCGGTTTCGTGAAAACTTTATTGCCTCTTTTTATATCAATGAAAACAATGATAAATTGAGAAAAAAAGTAACATAATTACAAAAATACAAATATAATTTTTTTTTGCAGAGATATTAAAAATTTATCTTAAAATATTGATTCGTATTTTTGAAACAGTTATTTTCACACTAACTTGGGTTCCTTGTAACGTATTTTTTCGTCACATGTATGTGTTGTTGGCAATTAATAGGAAATCCGACACTTGGTTTACCTGCAATATTGATTCAAGCCCTTAACATTTAATCCCGAGCATACTCGTCCACGTCTGGCATGTTGCAGGATAGGTGTATTCATGGTCGGTGCTGTATAAGTCCAGATACAGACAAGCGCCTTGCTATTGGTCGCGGTACCATGCATCTAACGAAACCCTCTCCGTAGGTTTTTAAGTGTCAAAGTTATAAGATATTTGTAAATATAGTTCACACCATAAATGTATTATTTTCTAACAATTAAAACGAAAATATAATATGTGCATAAAGGGGTTAACATTAAACTTCTTGGACATTCAATTATAACCCGAAATTTTATACTAAAATACGCGTGAACAACATTGGAAATTATGAAGGCAACACTCTTATGATATTCTAATCATATTGAAAATTATTATGAGTGGTATTCAAACGTATTTATTTCTGTTCAATTTTAAGATGTGTACGAAAAATTTTGTAAATTTTACTTCCAACTTATCCTTTTATTAATATTTGAAAATAATTTTTCATCATTGTTACTTTTTCCTATTATTTCGTGTCACAAAATAATGTAATATGCAAAAAAGGTAAAAAATAACGTTCGTCTCTTGGACACTTTTAATACTTTGAGTCCCTGTGTACACTGTCGAGAACATGCAGTGCATGAGAGGCCACGGTGGTACAGCGGATAGAGTCCTCACCTCCCACCTAGGCGAACCGGGCTCAACTCCCGGCTGGGTCACTCCCAGTTTTGGCACGTGGTAAACGTGCTGGGAAACGCCGCTGGACGGCGGGTTTTCTCGGCGGTCTGCCTGTATTCGAGCGCCACTTCATGTCCGCCTCGCTTCACCCGTCACCGGCACTCAGAGCCACGCAAATCCCTCCACTTGACTGATGTTGCGCATGAATAATGCTTATGACTAGGGCCAGTGACTTTTCGCGTAAAAATCGGAGCACACAGTAGACTCCAATACTACATGCACACCTCAGATGTTGTTACACCTCCATTGGCTGCTTGTGCCGTGTCCGTCTTTGGCCAAGCCACTCAGGACTAAGTGACTCCGACACTGAACCTTCGTGATTCGTGCGCAAACGGTTAACACGGGCCAGAACAGTTTTTATCCAATCAAAGAAGCTGGACGACCCTGCAGTGCTTTGGGCTCTATCTTGTATCGAAATCATTGCGTGAAACGAGACTGCCCCTTCTTATGACCGGTGTTGTACACAGCAAGGGAGCAGTGTCCGGAGCTTTGAACGTCTTCCTAGTGAGTTATCTGATTGACGGAATTTTTAGTACCTCTCACATTTCAGTGGTAACTGCTCTTTAACCCGAACACGCAGCGCGTTGCTTATTAGCAGGGCCGCCTGTTTGACGCGAAAATTTTTCAGGACAACTTACACTCCAAAACACTACATAGAGCTCAGATTCACTCTCATGAGTGGATGATTTTAACAGTTTCGAATAGCAGGTGTTTGACCACGAATCACGGACACTCATTGTCGGAGTTACCTTATTCTGATTGGCCCAGTAAGGTAAGGAACTCTCTCCCGACAAAGGTACGTGACCAATAACCAAAGAAAAACTGCGCGTATGCCATATAGGTAGAGACCTGAAAAATTCGCGGATTCATTTACGGACAAGCTAGAATGCATAACATGTGTGTTAATATAACTCCAGCAATTGGTGCACTCGGTATTCGACACCTCCTGGAGAAGGCTGGCCCAATCGTTGCCTTATACTGTGACAGCAGACAACCACTGTGCAGTTAATATCGGCATATTTTTATATACGACTGTAGAGTCTAGCCTGCAGGTCATTGAACTCACGAATTTTTCAGGTCTCTGCATATAGGACATTGGGGTGTAGCCTTCGCGTAAATCTTTCCGCGTAAAACAGGTGGTTCTACACTTCAGTAGCGAGAAGCCAGCTCGACACACGTACAGAACCTATCAAAACATTACATAAATTGCAACAGATTTCTTAAATAAATTCTTGACCGAACGGATTACTTATACGAGCGCTTCTGAGCTGAAACTTCCGAATGGAATCAGTCAGTTCTGGCGGGAATGTGCTGCTGTTGTCGCTTCACAATTCAGTAAGCTCTTTCGAAATGAACTTTTGGAAAACGTCTGTGCTCCTTCCTGCGTCTATTTCAAAGGACACACTGAGTGTCATCAGCCCAGTAAGGTTGGCAACTATTAAGGGAAAGTAGTCCCGTGACATAACGTTTAATTAGACTTGTTAGATAAACATTTGTGAATACTGAAATNAACTATTAAGGGAAAGTAGTCCCGTGACATAACGTTTAATTAGACTTGTTAGATAAACATTTGTGAATACTGAAATTTTTTTTCATTTTTTTAAAATCACATAAGCGCAAGAAAAGCATAGTCGTAAACAATTAAATGTTCTAATTATTTTATAGTTTCACTTGATCGACGCATGAATTAAGTGATAATGCTCACGTCAATGTTGGATTTACATAGANTAATTATTTTATAGTTTCACTTGATCGACGCATGAATTAAGTGATAATGCTCACGTCAATGTTGGATTTACATAGAATACCCCACGTGATTATAAGTAGATGTTAAACAGGGCTTCTTGGAGTGCTCGGCTTATCTTGAACAGCCTACGGCAGTAATTAAACAATAAAGCCAGATGCAATCGCGCCACGAGGAAGCTAACGAGCTGTGGTTTCCACCGAAGCTCGCAAAGCGGACGGCATTAGTACTCACAGCGACCGGCCGGAACAATTACACTGCGGATACTCGATATCGGGAGTCATTACCGCAACTCTGAGTTCCATCTCGCAGCATCGCCCAAGTCGCCTCGCAGAGTATACGGGCACGGTGTGGCGGGGCTGTTGCTGTGATGTCGGCGTGCTCGTTCTCTGATTGGCTACCGCGTACTGCGATACATCCCCCATTGGCTGACCAATACGCCGCAAAGCGCTGATTGCTAGATGGTGTTCCGACATGTCACTGTCCGGTGACGCCATATTGCTAGCGCGTGCGGCTGAAGCTAGCGGAATAAGCAGCTTGTTAACCTGTGTTCTATTGCGTACTCTGTGAACAGACGCTACACTTGGTTCATATTTAAGGCGCCCATTAAGCGTGTGCACACGGGGTTGCAGTTTGTTCACAATAAACGCCTTAAAACAAATTGTTTTACGTGTCCACAATTTGTTTCCACAATAAAAAGAGTGCGTGAGTGAATAGGTTTGGACGGCTCTCAACATATAATCGACGTCTAGAGAGCCGATGTGTGTGAATCGAGGTGAGTATGGAGTAGCGCTGGAATGCAAGGGCGGGATAAACAGGAGATCCCCGAGAAAACCCACCAACAAGCGGCATTGTCCGACACGAACACGACTCCCACATGCGAAAATCCGGGAACGATCCCGCCGGGAATTTAACACAGTTCGCTTTCATGGGAGGCGAGTACCCTTAACACTGAAGACGCAATGTTAGATGTACAACAAGATTGTCTTTAGATTGATGACTTATGAATGAAACACTCTAGAAGATTTAATATAGAAGAAAATTCATATGACTTATAAGATATAATGTCCAACAGGTTACACGCAAAAATAATGGAAGAATACGCAAGGAAAACCTCTTTAACATTTCAATAGTTGGATCTGTGATTACATAGTAATTAGAGACCTGAAAAATTAGTGAGTTCAATGACCTGTATGCTAGACTCTTACGTCGTATGTACAAATATGCCGATATCAACTTCACATTAGTTGTCTGCTGTCACAGTGGAAGGCGACGATTGGGCCAGCCTTCTCCAGGAGGTGTCGAATACCAAGTGGACTNTTAGTTGTCTGCTGTCACAGTGGAAGGCGACGATTGGGCCAGCCTTCTCCAGGAGGTGTCGAATACCAAGTGGACTAATTGCTAAAGTTACATAAACACATATGTTTTGCATTCTAGCTAAAGTTACATAAACACATATGTTTTGCATTCTAGCTTGTCTCGAAATGAATCCGCGAATTCGTCAGGTCTCTAATAAAAATCCACAATAAATGGGAAACAATCCACCCTCAAAATGATGTCACTTCCTAATACTGACAAATAAAACCATGAAAACGTCGATCCTGGGAGCGGGCCCACTACACAGACTGAGTAATAGCAGCGCAAATACTCAGAACATTCCAAATATTCGTCAGGAGGCAACTGACGAGTTGGTTAGGCTTTGCCCCCTCCCCACAACTGTGAAGAATTTATAAGACATGATGCTTACCTGGCAACGTACAAAGAATTTGAACAACGCCGGGAAAATGATCCAAGCAAGGAACCAGGTTAATATAGACTGGAAATATACCTAATTGGTAATGGAATAAGGAACACGAGAAATAAATGACGGGAATACAGGCTGTATAGTGGTTTATGTGGCGGAGGGGGCGGGGTCGAAAAGTATTCCAAAGACCCCCCTCCCGGCTGCTGCCTAATGAAGTGATGGATATAGTTACTTTATTGCAGAGCTGCTATAGAATGGTGAAGAAAGTAGGGTAGAAATATAGGCATACATTAGAATATAGAGAACAACCCCCAGGTTGCTGGGAGTGTCAGGGTGGATGGCAGGATCAAGCGCCACACTCACCCTCCATGCAGCTTGGTGGTAAAATAAAATATAATTTGTAATCTTATACAACAATAATCAATCAAAGTTATAAAGAAAGAATGTTAAAGTTACGTGCCTCAATAGAGCCAAAGGAAGGAAAGTTATTAGATTGAAAATAAAATGATAAGCTGGAGGAAATACTACCCTTGCATTACCCAGGGAGAACATAGTAGCGGGGGTGAAAATAAAAAGATTTCGTGCCTGGACGGAAAACCTATACTCTAGTTCGGACAGAGCTTTGCACTTACCGGCGACTGTGCACTTAATGCACCTGCCAATGTCACCCTTTTCGCTTCCTTGCCTTTGTGCATGAGAAGTGAGAGATTTGTCGAAGTATAGGGGTGACTGGCTTGCGCACGTATGACAACAATCGAATAAATATCAATCCATATAGGCTGTCTCCGGTCGACTTAGCACTTTGGAAAGCCCTGCTAAGTATCTACTCGTATTCTCTTATAGTGTATTTTCACGCCATATGTTACATTAACATTTACGTGGGCATGATCAATTTAGTCTTGCGTCGGTCAAGTGTAAAGAACAGATTTTTTTAAATTTAATTATTCATACACTTATAAACCACATAGGAACAGTAAGCAAAAATGAATCGTTTCAACAATCGTAAATGTTTACCTAATATTTTAAATCAAACATGGAACTACTTTAACTCTGTTGTTACCAACTTTACTAGGCATATGCTACTCAATGTGCCGCGTTAAAATATATGCGATGAGGGACAGTCAAGTGTTTCAAAGACTGATTTTCCCACCATAAGTTAAGAGATGAGGTAGATAAATGGTCTTCCACACACGTCCCCAATACTATTTCAAGGACGCCCATAACAATTCTCTAAATGTAGTGCTACAGCAGTAATATTTCGTTTGTCCACATTCCGTTTTACAACAATCCTGTGCTTTAAAAACCAAATTATTTCGTATGCGTATTGAATTCTGTAGTCCATTCACGGTTATTTCCAACTTTTTTGGAGCCTGCCAAAGTTCTACTTCCAGGATATTCGTCCGCTTCATCCAAACAAATCTTAACCAAGTCTAAAAAATTACACTGTAGGACAAAGGACCGTATTCATGCGCACTCAGTAAATATTTGGTATGGAAACTATTTATTACTGGTAATTACCAAAACAACTGTATTCTCCCGGGTTTTGTTCATACTAATTAAAATTAAATAATATAATATATGAATGAAATATAAGCAGACGTTACATTTAACTAAAAATAAAGTATTCTTATGTTAAGGCAAGTATAAAAAGGCTTGTGATACTTGATATGTTTACGAAACAACCAAGCACGTCATAGATGGGGTGATTTTCAAAGGTTTGATTTAAAAAGCGCTAAGAAACCGCAAACAGAATATATGTGACGTTCTCATGTGGGTTACATTAATGATATTAATGAAATGTCAAAATGTAGAGAACATTATTTCATCACTTATGATTATGGACAGGAAAAATTAGCATTTTATACAACCTGTGTGGTAGACTCCACTGTCCTGTATATTTGAGACTCAGCTGTGCGTTGATTGGCTGCTGTCTCAGTGTATAGCCAGTTCTACCTCAGACCAGCTGGCACGTGATTCGGTGCTTGTTTCCTTGCAGGTCTGCTATTGGTTCAGAAGTAACCTGGGCGTGTCTAATAAACAGTGGTCCAATTGTAAGTATAGCAGAAATGTACGTAAGATTGAAGTCTAGCTTGTCATAAAATATAATTTGGATGAACAATTCATGCTTTTTTTTTGGGTAAAGAGTAGGTTTCATTAAGAATGATATCATATTTCAATGAAAAGGTACTAATGCAACGTAAGTATTAAAAAATATATAGAAGAAGAATGTGGTTTTGTGGCACCAACAATGTTGTTCATTTTAGTTCATTGTGTATAAAAAAATAACTGACTCTCATTTTGATATGCTACAATTATTTCAAAACGCTTCCTCAAAATAAAGTTTTTTCCGTGATCCTAACTTAAGTTACAGATTCAAAGGGAAAAATATACCAATAATATATAAACTTCTATGTAATGGAATAACTTATATGAGGGAAAGGAACAGTTTATTCGCAATAATTAAAAATACTTAGCGGTTAAACGATTGAATAAAATCTTCAGAGGACGGGAACTATTTACATTTGCTCATGCAACAAAAACAGATCGATTTTTTTTGTAAAGAAAGTTTATAGCTACACGAGAGACCAAGAACAAAAATTCTGAAGATATGCTATTGTTTAAAAAAAACATGAGATTTACGAAGTCTTAACCTAAATGGTCATTGCAGTTTCAACAGAAAATTACAGATTTTATTTATACCATAAATATATAAGTGATGACAGAAACGGAGTGTTTTGCAGTCACTTACAAATATTTATCAAGCGACGGTAATTTTTTGTTTTTTTCTCGAATGCCACATTACCAACGTAAAACACCAGACGAAGAACTAATTTCCTGCATGTGAATTGTCACATGTGTCACAGAAATTGCTCTCTCCTATAACCTTGCTGTGGTTCTCATCAGGGCAGGAAAAACAAATTAATTTCAACTAACAATGGAGAACAGGTTCCCTAGACACAGACACACACAAACACACACACACACACACACACACACCGTTTCACGTAAACACAAACACATCTGCAAAGTTCCCAGAATTTTAATATCCTAATGTCATCGATCATCTGCATGTGGGAAGAATGCCCCGCGGGCGAGGTTTCCACAGTATAAAAGGCGGCTAAAAAAATTGCGGGGAGTTTATGTGGCTGATTGAACCAGAACAATCAAAGCGACGGGAGTGGGCTGCGAGCGGAAATTGAATTCCAGGGCTGACAATCGAAGCGTGTGGATAGGAGCGTGAAGGAAGGGCCTCGTTTTAGCAAATTGCGAGTGGAAAAGTATTACACGCCTTTCCACACCAAATAAAAACTGCTTCCGTTAGGGAAGAATAAAGTTTTGTTAAGGAAAATTAGTAGAATTAAATGAAATTGAATTTTATTTAAGGTAGCAAACTAAAAATTTCAATTTTGAAGAAATGAATCTTATTAAGTTACGGGTGTTAGATACGAGACTCTGGAAAGTTTAACTTGATTAATGTTATCCTACGAAATATGAACTTTAATTAAAAATTCTTTAAGACGCAAAAATTAATTAAAATACAATAAGAAGAAATAAATTTTACCTAAGAAAATAAAATGTATCAAAACATGTTTCATCGTTTTAATTGAATCTTGCGAAGATGATTGCGTCTCCCAACATAATCAGGCAAAATTTATCTGAATTCGTGTCGCAAGTTTCTTTATGAAATTTCATATTCAAGATCTTTTGGTTAGTTTCGATAAACTTTAGACTATTCCACTTGAGTTGTTTACGATATTTTACCGGAGTTATGTTTGTTCAGGAATTTAAATTATGTACAAGTCGCCTTTGCAATAAGATTTTCATTCATTGTTCATAAATCAGTAAAAAACATGATATAGGGTAATAGCCGTTAGTTTACAGGCGCCGTGAGTACTGTTACAATTATCGAGAAGCAGTGAGTTACTGAAAGTGTAGAGGAAAGGAGCCAAATAAGGAAAGCCATTTATATTGTTCTTTATGATAATTCCAGTTTTAATTAATTTCGTGCTCGCGCATATTGGTTAGTTAAGCACACCATCTTAGGTCACTACAGAAAAATTGGGAACTAAAAATATTTACCACATATAAATTTTACAATATATTTTATCAACAGATGTCATTTTTGGCCACTGTGAAAAGTGGTACCTCATATGGAATACCGTCAATTAGTCTTAAAAATCATGATCTGACAATGAAAATAGCACACAGATTGGATTTATTTCCCATTTTAGAAATGGCATTGGAAAATATTGAAAATGTGCTTTACTTTTTGCAATATTCACACACAAACACGTAGTGTTCTGCAGCAGAACATTCAGTGTGACGCCACTTTGCACACTCCAAGCACCGTATCCCCGTCTCACGTCTTCCATCTGGTAAACATTTACCCTCGCGATAGAAGCACGTGGCATATCTGATCAANACCGTATCCCCGTCTCACGTCTTCCATCTGGTAAACATTTACCCTCGCGATAGAAGCACGTGGCATATCTGATCAGCAGGACTTACTAGCCCCGATATCCACCAGTTCATTGTCTGAAGATTGATCACTCACGCTGTGTGGGTCTTCGTCTGGAGAACATTTACCCTCGCGATAGAAGCACGTGGCATATCTGATCAACAGGACTTACTAGCCCCGATATCCACCAGTTCATTGTCTGAAGATTCATCACTCACGCTGTGTGGGTCTTCGTCTGGAGAACATTTACCCTCGCGATAGAAGCACGTGGCATATCTGATCAACAGGACTTACTAGCCCCGATATCCACCAGTTCATTGTCTGAAGATTCATCACTCACGCTGTGTGGGTCTTCGTCTGGAGAACTTTTGCATCTCCGTCTCTTCCGTTCTGGCGTCTTACGTGCAACCAAACCACTGCAAGAAGGCCGAGTGTTGTATATTTCTAGGTCAGTGTATGTTGTAGAAGATTTTCTTGATTTTACTGAATGATGGTTAGTGGGGTTCCACCTTTATTATTATTATTTTTTTTTTTTCGAAGTATGTTTTAGTGACTCCTCCAAAGTGTTTTTGTATGGAGATGACGTCAAAATTGCTGTCTTTCCTAGTGCTCGTCCCTGTTGTGGGCCTTTTTTCTTTACAATTTTTGGTATAGGAACGATGTGTTCTGGTCCAACGACTTAGGTTTCCGGTAGGTCTTCTGAATGTGGTGGAATCATGCATGTCTTCTTGCTCAGCAGCAAGGAAATCGCTGTCTTCAAATACTGTGCGATTAACGGGATATAGACCTTTGGTTCTGAAACCATTCGCAGCAATGGAACCAGTTTTAAGTTACAATTATGCTTTCCCAAATAGTTCTGCAATATCAAAATGTGTGATTGGTCTACCGGTTGATCTCATAAGCATGCATAACTCCTCGCTGTAGTAGGCTTTTAAGGGCCCCACACAAGTTTCACCAACTGGCTGCATGCGATGTATTGTATGAGGCGGTAAACAAACGACATACGACATTGTCTCGTGCAAGGTCAATTACTTCCATATTTCTTGCGTGTGTATAATGGTCATCTAGTATTGACAATACACGATCCTCTGTGGAAGGTTTCACTTTTGAAATAAAATGTCGAAACTATTGAGTGAAAATATTAGACTATATCCAGCATATAGGATGACATGTGACAATGCTACCTTTCTCTAGAATAGCACTCATATTTTCCCTTGGAAATATAAGAAGGGGAGGGACAAACGTTCCGCCTGCACTCATGCGTGTGAGTGCTGTGACAAGCGAACCTCATTCTGCGGAAGTGAGTGACCCGACTTGCTTCCTGCCTTTTAAAGCAATAACACACTGTACTCTTGACTAAACAATAGATACGCCCGACTCGTCTACATTAAACACACTATCTGGAGGTTAGTTATATTTTTCAATTTCAGCTTATAGTAAATCACAAAAATGCCACCACATCCTCTTTATTAAATTCCTTAGCTCTGCTGAATGATTGTGTTAACATTCTGATGACGCAGAAGAAATAAGCAAAGTCACTTGCGACCAGAAGTTTCATTTTGCTTTGAGAATGGATTTGGTATGTCGTTTTTAACTGCCAACTGGTAAGCTAGACGTTTGATATCTCGCCTTGTCAAACCATAGAACTTTTTTCCACCTCAGGTGGGAACACGGGACACATGCCTAATGTTGACTGATTTGCTTCTGCCGGTGTGTCTTCCTTTTTCGTCATTATACAAAAAAAGTCGTTCATGGAACATTGAAAACGGTTGCTGCCTATTTATACCCCGTAAAACCTTGTCTCTCTTCCGTAATTGCTTGCTCCATATCGTCTGCAGTCCACTTCTTTCGTTGTGGCGTATCGTGCTTCTTTTTTAGCCAGACATTATTCTGTATAAAAGTACAAAATATGTCAGGGCAATGCGCATTCTCGTACCAAATATGGAATACTATTCTTTATTTAGAACACAAATGTGTTCCAAAATAGGTGCATAGTAATTTGGGATTTTAACAATGAGAGTTGTCACAACAAGTGAACGAATATTTTATTACATAACTTGATTAATATGTTTAAATCTTACACAATTGATACTGTACTTGGCCACCGTTGTGAACACAAACTATTTATTTTTATGTGCATTAAAAACATACCTTGCACAAATTCTTCAAAGACGAAGAAAACAAAGTCGACCACCTGCAACAAACAGCGAATCTACACTCAGCTGTTGCTACACACAAAATATTTCACCTTGAATGTGCATCTGGTTGCCACATTGAAGCAGCGCTGCCATGTGTGTGTTGCCCGAACCTTCAGTATTATATGTAAAGTAAATATTTCATATTTGGCTCCTTTCCTCTACTTGTGCTATTATACCGAGTTTATTTCCGTATAATGCAAGATGTAAAAATGTCTGCCATATTGTGTCCCAACATACTTTAGTGCGTTAAACAATACATATAAAAAAATTACAAAATAATCACATTTTTAAGGAGTTACAAACTTAGCTAGACTCACAAGCCGTAAGAAGTTTTACAATCTTTAATAATAAGAACGAATAGCTGATGAACTGCACCCACATTTCTTACAGTAGTTGTGATATACCGATTGTCAGCATGGCGTGGCCGTGTCTACGTCTTAAGAACGATGCCGCTGGTCGGCGGGTTTTCTCGGGGATCTCCCGTTTCCCTCGCCCTTTCATTCCGACGCTACTCTCTTCTCGCCTCAATCACCCTCATCGGCTCTCAAGACTTCGCGTTTAGGAGCCGCTCAGATGTCTTCTCTCACTCACTCTACGTTTAAAGTTGCTGTGTTGAGAGTCGTTGTGACTCTCAGGCTTCATAACTCTCCCTCTTGCAGAGTAATAAGAGAAAAGAAATAAGACTGCGGCATAGCTGAATGTAACCCAGTTATCTTTCGTATTCAGTTGCAGCAAAGTTTGTCACTTGTAGACCAAAAAAGCTTGTGTAAAAATACATAACAGCTGCATTCTATAATTCCCTAATATTTAAATATCCGATGTGAAGTTATGTTACCACTATGACTAGGATCAAAACTGATTATCGGCAATTTCATCTACGCCACTGCTTTTTGCAAATTATGTGAGAATTCGACGTGGTTCATCATAATATTTAAGAACACTTATATAACATGCCATTATAAAATGGATAACTGCTATAATATTTATGAACGCAGCATATCCTAACAATAAATCCATGAGCGGTCACGACAGCTAGTTGGGAACTCACGTTTATTCTAAAGGGTTTCAAACCATGGCCTCACAAAGTTCGAGAGGCGTAAAATTGGATTGGATGAAACCTACTCAAGGATTGCGGATTACCGGGAGATAGTACTTAATAGTTGAACGAATACTTTGCACTCTTAAAGGAACGTAAGAAACAATTCGAGCATAATAACATGCAACGTTTCCAGACGAATTACTATCTACATTGTCAGCAGTGGAGTTTTCCAAAAATATACTTTTAAATACGGCAAATCTGTTAATCAATGAATAATACCAGGAGTGCTGAACGCCCGTTTCATACCAATAACTATGCAAATGGCACTAAGAACTGAACTTGAGTCAGCGTTCACATAAGTCGAATGGATGACACTCTGGCATCCTCTTATGGCTTACTGCCATTTATGTGGGATACGTGTGTAGATCATACGAATTTACAGTGAATGTGCTTATGTGTTTATGAGATCACTTTCCTGTTTGTGTGCCTCTGTGTCGATGTGTGTATGTGTATGAATGTGTGTATCTGTGCTTGTGTGTCCCTCCCCCTAACCCACCACACAAACAACTTAAATTATTGAACGTCTGAACCTCATTTCACCAAAATCAGTACACACGAAGTACTAAGTAAGGAAACCGGACTTTATGATATTTAGACCACGCCAGGCATATACTCTCAAAATGGAGGACATTAAAATATTTCGGGTGATATGTTATATCTCGGTAACCATTCAACCGATTTAAACCAAACTTAGTATGATAACAGCGCAAGGTGGAAGCATTGAATTCATTGGTGAATTTTTCTGTGGGTACGCCATTTTGGAAGATAGCGCTACATGAAATAATAAATCATTTACATTATATATCGAGAACCATTCAACCAATTTTAGCCAAATTTGGCATGTAAGTAAAGCTGCCATTGGCCAAGGAAATATAAGTTAGTTAACTTTTTTTAAAATACTTTTCAAAATGGGGGGTATATAAATATTTGAGGTTTATTTGTTATAAATACCAGTTGGTTTGTCCAATTTCAACCAAATTTTGTACGCTTACAGTTTCTATTACAAGCATCATATAAGACAAAAAAACAACCACTTTTGTTAGCCATTCTCTATGGTAGCACTAAATAAATGAATAAAGTTTTTGTGAAATATCTTGGTAAACAATAAACAGACTCCTACAAAATTTGGCAATCAAGAAGTACTGCTGCAGTTGATGTGTACAAATATGTTTCAAATATTTCAGGCACGTATTTTCAAAGGCGCCCCTCTTGTTATTTTAGTACAGTATGCTATAAAGACCATATAATCAATTACAACTTAACTTTTTATGCCGGGAGTATAAATATAAAATATCAAATGTGTCTACGCAGAACGTCTTTCATCTTCCCATTTGTAAAGCAGTTCCACACTAATAATTAACATTTTTGTCATATCTCGTGAAACAATTGACCGATTTTTCCCAAATATGGAAACAAGTGATGTTGCAGTAGGTGATGTTAACTAATAGGTTTTAGATATGTCAGAAACATATTTTCAAAAGGGCAGCCATAAGCCTATATTAATTTTGTATGTTTTGTTGCCGAAAACGTGTAATTAATTCAAATTAAACTTTGTATGCTGGTTTTCTGTATTACTATCATGAAATGTGTCTACGAAAAATCTCATTTGTCCGCCATTTTGTAAAAATAAACACATGAAAAAATAAAATTATGTGACATCTCCAAAAAAACAACCGATTTACACCAAATTTGGCAACTAAGTAGCACAATGACAGACCACGTAAACGTATAAACGTTGAGAGGGTCAGAAACACGTATTTTTTAAACGGCGGGTATATAAACATTAAAGCTCAGAATTTTTTTATCTACGATAGTACAAAACAAATTTCAACTAAATTTTGTATGCTGACAGTGTCAGTTATATCTATCAAAATTTTCTATCCAAATCCTCATTTCTCTGCCATTTTATAAGATTGCCCAGCATGAAATAATAAAATTTTATGCTGTACCTTGGGAGACAATCAACCGATTTATTTCAGATTTAGCGAAGAAGTTTCACTAAAATTTATTTCCACCCATACACAGGAAAGTATCCTCATATTTTATTAGTAATTTCTTTTTATATTATTTGACCTTTGAGTTTAAAGTAACAGGGCAAGAAAGGGTTATTAAAAGTAACTGAACGAGTGTATATTTAACTATTGGTACTTAAAATACATTTTTCCCGGTGAAGTAATTATATACTGACTACAATAATCCTACTTAGCAATATTTTGTATACTGTAAGGTAAGCACTTTTTAATGTCCTTTCAATAGACATTAACCACTAGTAAATATGCTTTATGGCATCTCCAGACATTAACTTTTGGGACTAGTGGAATGCATAAACACTGTGTTTAATGGTCACATGGCAATGTTTATTTTGAAAAGTGGCAAAAATGTATTAATTGGCAAAAAGAAAAAAAATAGCAGGGCCTTTAAAAGTGCTTGCTTTACCGTGAATATACTATAGCTTAGTTATTCGTGAGGAAGGACCGGAAGTGAGGGGTGACAGAAGGGAGCTAGGCAAGCTCGCACGCCCTAGCGGGTAGACACACGCCTCTGGCATAGCGCACTATAAATACAGAAGCGAAACAGCCGTTTGTTCCGCGAACTCCAGCCGTACTAGCCAGCAATATGGCGTCACTACCATCAACATGCCTGAACAGTGTTCGCCAATCGGCGTGTGATAGCTTACTTGTCAGCCAGCAGCACAGCCAATAGGGGACGTTTCGCAGCACGCGGTAGCCAATAAGAGTCAAGGTCTGTGTCCAGACCCTTGCACAGCCAATCAGAGAATTGGTACTTCCACATCCTAGGAATCGCTGCGTAATTTAGTCTCTGTGTAATTATTTACTCTGTGTCCCCAGATGTAAGCCTTTCGTCGTGTCCCGTCGCCGATTGTTAACGATATAGCGATCATAATATTACATTAAGTAAACGTTGTGTACTACATGCTTTCATTTATATATTAACTTTTTAAACTAACTGGCGTTGCCGGGTGTCATTTCGTATTTTAATAATTTATTAAATGTAGGCTTTTCAGTAAATAGTAANAATTTAGTCTCTGTGTAATTATTTACTCTGTGTCCCCAGATGTAAGCCTTTCGTCGTGTCCCGTCGCCGATTGTTAACGATATAGCGATCATAATATTACATTAAGTAAACGTTGTGTACTACATGCTTTCATTTATATATTAACTTGTTAAACTAACTGGCGTTGCCGGGTGTCATTTCGTATTTTAATAATTTATTAAATGTAGGCTTTTCAGTAAATAGTAATAATATACTGAATATTACCTAACGTACAGTTAAAAGTAATATTTGACTGAATATTCCTCATAATTCAAAGTGTAATATAAGAAAGTGGATAACAATTATTTTTTAACACAACATTAACTGACCGTTACAGAATTAGGGTCCCTGCCGCAATAATACACAACTCAGAAATAGCCCTGTTGTAAAATACCATTTTCACATTATGGAAAGTAATAAGTATTTTGCAAAAGTCAACTTACCTGAACACCTAGCAATCACAAATATCCAGCAAACTGATTCTTAAAAATATTGTACTGAATAGCTGAATATATATTACAACTGATAGCGGAACTCTTAAATCCCAAGTTCAGCAAAGCATATATTTTATTATGACAAAGAAATATACGTTCTTTAAAGGAGTAACATAATCGTTATTTTATTAATTTTTTTGCAGTGAATTAACCAAATGTAATATAACATAAAATGAATCGGCTATGAAACATGGCAACAGTAGTTTGAAACTCAACAATGTAATAATGACAAAGACATTTAGTGACATACCCATAAAACTACAATTTTGTTTTACCATAATAGAGTAAACAGTAACCAGTTATTATGGCGATACAGACCTACGACAAATAATATATTAACATCACGTCCATATGCACGTGGATCGTAGCTCAATAATGTTACGTGCTTCCATGTCTTCAGGAGTCCTTATTTAGTTAACCAATGAAAAAAATTTAAATTTCTTTTATAAATGTGGAACAAACAGAACACCCTTAAGGTCACAATATTTTTTCAATTGCTTTTGAAATATCACAGTTTTATTTTTCGACACTTGAGAATTTTTGTATAGTATTGTAATAGAAGTAAATAAAATGTATAGTTTTCTATGCAAACATAAATACATCTTAGCATTATTAAAATCACATTCACATATCCGTTGGCAAACACCATAAACGTAAATTATTATAATAGTGAAACTTGAATGTAAACTAAGTTTTCCTAATTTTTATTCAGTTATAAGCATGTAATTTTAATGGTTTTTTGTGTGTGTTTTTGTGCACTTATAGGAGTAAGTATACGCATGAATATTTATTAATTTCTTTAAAAAGTCGTTGCATTATCTACGTTTGTAAAACTTATATTTCTTTAATATTAAACTATTGCCAATGAAACTTATGTTCCTCTAATTTGCCTTTGTGATTTTGAACTCAAAATGACGCCTTTCACGAGTATGAGTTAACTAACTTTCATTCAGATTGGTCGGAAACTCATCCGAAATATTTTGGGAGGTGATTCCTATATCGGTTGCTATCCGTTTTCCTCTGCGTGTGTAAAGAATTGCCTATATGCCAGGCATCGTATCTTCGCCACTGAATACTTTGTGTGCGTTTTAAAAGGGAACGGTGGCACTTTCAACAACATCACGGTTTTGTAAAGTAGGATGTACTGCTCGATTAAAAAACTATCAAATTCCATGAAACTCTAAAGCAAAAAAATTGTACGCAATTAAAAATCGACCACCCTTATTATTTTTATGAAGGCGGAAGTTTTCAACTTCGGTTCTTTCATTGATTGAAGATCTCGATAACAACAACCATTATTCAGAGAGTCGTAGTTTAATTCCACGCTCTCTGAGATATTTTGTTAAATTGCTACATATTAACTCGATTTCCAAGGGCGCATATATCCCTTACGAACTAAGCTAGTGTACGGTATTAGTTGCGTAGCATGTGTCGACCTCATTTTCTTCAAACAATCACTTCGGGCGAGTTTCCGAACAGCTTGTAAAACTACGGAAACTCGCGAACAGTTATACACAGAGACGAAATAAGGAAGGAAGTACCTCGCCGCTGCTTGTGCCATCCATAGAGAGAACCCCAGTGCACACAAAGCAGGCCGGTGCTGGAGTCGACGGCGCCGCCGAGCCACTTGCTGAGCAGGGTGACATCCATCGCAGACGTGGGCGAGGAGTCACCCGGGTGGCACCCCGACGTCGGGCCGAAATTATTTCTTTCGCTTCGCAAAGACGCCTCGAGGAAAAGAAAGAGGGTCAGGGAGGGATGAAGGAGCGTTAAGGAAGGGAGGGGAGCGTGGAAGGAAAATTGGGTAGAGTGCTGGAACATCACGTCTTCGCAAGCTGCGTCCTCCTCGACTCCGAATATGGCATAGGAACTTTCCGCGACAGAACCTCGTCTGAAATGTACGTTTTGGCATTAGCGTATCACGTCTGTTTGGATGTGACTGAAATCAGATGATTACAAATCTTATTAATTATTGTTTTCTTAATTCACCTTGTTACTTTCCTTTTACGTGATGCACCCCTGCCTGGGTGCTTTTACTGCCAGTAACTAAAAATATTTAAAGCTTTCAAATTGCTGAAAGAACAGATTAATTATTGAGTGGCATTTTCTATTATCCTGATTCTAGAGGAGACATGACTAGATTCTCGCTACAACCATAGCTACTGCAAAGAAAATTGTATTGGGATATCAAGAAAACATGCGTATAAACGAACTGCAAGTTATAAAATAGTTTTTTAATGGTCTTTTGCCAACTTTCTTTGAAAATATCGCTGTGGTCGCTAACTTTACACTGAGCCTCCGGCAAATATATGTCATCTTCACAAAGTTGAAGCCCTTAATGGCATAAATAATTGTGAGTTCTATAGTAATAATGTGTATTGCATCACTCCCAAATAATATTTGTGACCATAATCTAATTAGAATGATCATCGTGGCTTCCCTTTTATCAAAAGCTCTAGAGAAAGTGAAAGGGAATCTTGCCTAGAACAAAATATGTAATAACAAAATATTTTACAACAAAATGGAGATTTCCACAAATCAGTGCGCTCCCAAGATTATCAGTAGTCACTCTCTGTGTTCCAACATTGGACTGCTCGCCTGCCAATAAGACTATCGTAAACAAGTGGATAGGCAGAACACTTCTTATTTCAACAAGTGCATTGACATTTTTTATACTTCCTCTTAACCATTTTTAATGCAATTTGATTAAATTGAAATTAGTAAAAGTATTTAATTAACTTAAAAGTGCTGAAACATTAAAAAAATTAACCGGTGTCCGCGATGGCGGACATGTTGCATACGAGTGATGTTTATGTCCGGTGCTGTACACAGGAAGGCATCAACGCCCGGAACTTTGAGAGCCCTCCGTGTGGCTACTCTGATTGGTGGAATTCCTTACGCCTCGTTGACGTGATTGGCTAATGTCAGTATGATTAGAGCACTTAGCACGTTGTTCACTCTTTGTAAGAAAAAATTGCGAACGCAAGTAGAGCGCGTACCAAAAACTACGTGACTGCAACACTTGAACTTTGGCATAGATGTGTGACCGAGGGGGTTCATGTGTAAACAAACACGTCGACCATGTGAGTTTGACAGTTGTATTGCTGTGGGGTAGGTCAGTGTTGGGTACATGTGCAGAAGATGGAACTAGGTCTACCTCATCTTTAGTTCCATCACTTGCAAATAATTTTTTTGTTTCAGGTGCTGAAAAACATTAAATGAATGGTGTCAACAGTACTTACGAATTTATCATTAAAACTAAAAACAAAAAACCTATGTGAAAGCTTGTAATAGACACGGGACATAAGAAGTAATAAATTAATAATTTTTCAGTGTGTCACCAGCAAACAGTATAATTAGCCAGGGAAAGGTGCTTTCTGTATTGACGCTAGTTTCTGGACTTTCACAGCACTGACCATGAACTCACCTACTCTGCAACGAGGATAGTCGTGACTGAATTCTAACAGGTTAAGGGATGCATGTCGGGAATTTATTTGGAAGCGGCCTGTACTTCTCAATACCGCACATACCCAGGCCACAAGTGTGTATTCATTATCTGCTGCCGTGGTTCGAGTCTCCATTTTTTATTCGGCTTGGTCACGTTATCACATTATGTTTATTACTGGCTGGAGGGTTGAAGGGAGCGTGTCCAAACCACTGTCGTCCAATCATTAAAGGAACACTAGAGTGTGCATGCTTGAGTGAGTGATTGAGCGGACAGATTTGAGCGGCTTTTAACATCGAAGTCTTGCGAGCTGATGAGGGTGAAGCGATGCGAGTATTGAGAAGCGCTGGAATGAAAGATCGGAGATTCCCGAGAAAACCGGCTGACCAATATCGTCCGGCACAATTCCCACATGCGAAAATCTGGGGGCAACCCCATCAGGAATTGAACCCGGTTCGTATAAGTGGGAGGCGAGTAGTCTGATCACTACACCACCGCGGCCCATATGCATGCTTGACGTCTAGTCTGGCACAGAAAGAAATTTTGAAATGCACCTACTTGCCCTGATATTTAGTGTATGGTAAGGAGGGCTGTGTAGACTCTGGGCGTCTCTCGCCCCAAGGAGTACTGTCCCTCTACCCTCTGCCAACCCCTGCTCCCGCATGGCGCGCCCTTAGCCGCCCGGATGCCACACTGGAATCGATATCCGGATATAGGACCTTGGCTGTAGGGCAGTCGACTAGTGAAGGAGGGGGGTGGTAGGGGGAGGAAGTGCTGGTCAGGCTTGCTTTGCGCGGGAGGGAAAGTAGGAGAAGTGGGGGAAGGGATGTTGCAGACGGAAATGACGTGGAAAGGAAAAGAGACCACAATCCCCACTCTCACTAAAGGTCTCCGCGCGAACAGGCTCCAGAAACTCGAATGAGAAAAACGAATCCTTACCGAAGATACCCGAAGTCGTGGTTCTACACTCTTATACCTTCGGTATTTAAGTAAAATGCAGCGTAATAAAACATTATATTCTCTGCTCGAGTTGTCCCCTTATTTCGTCCAGCTTTGCATACTCCAGTATCAAAGAAGAGACGTTTAGTTGTGGCTGGTATGTGGTAAAATTGTAAACTACTGTGTGGACACTTTTCGGTAACTTTTTGTACATTTTCACGTGAATAAACAACATTATGAATCGAATAAATCTAAACATATTATTCGGTATCTGCGCTTCACACAGATATACAATAAAGGGTCATGCAGATTTCGTCTTTAGGTATTTAACTTGCATGTGCTGGGATATGTATAGTTTCATTTTGATTTGCTGTTAGTTCAGTATTATTCACGAGTTGTTTTTGGAACTATGTATTTACTGTTCATAAAGTAGTGTTTTTTTACGATTATATTTTTTATTCTTTCAAAGGAATTTGTGGTGTGAAATAACTATGGATAAATGAGGCAATTAGTAATTTTTCCCAGAAAAAGTAGGCAGATATGAAAATTAATATATAAAAGAGGCAGATATTAAAATTAATATATAAAACAGGCAAGTAATCCAAGTGTTTTGTTTACCTGCATAAAAAAGTGAATATTTGTTGGTTGCTCTGCGTTCTAATGTTGGCAGTAGAAAAGATTCTACTTGGGCCGATGCGGGGAGAAGAAGACACCACACCATGCTCCAACACACACACACACAACCCTCCACGCTCCGCAGAACTTGAGCGCCGGGTTACATATGTGCCAGGGGGAATTTTGGAAACAAACGCTTTCCCCTGGAAGTGAACCGATGGAAATATTGTTAACCTTGATTTATACGAACGCATTTTAAATCATGGGAATACATTTACTGAACTTTGCTTTGAATAGTATCCAAGGTTCTAAATAAAATCATTGATCGACGAAATTATTGCCCCTCTTCTTTTTGTATATTTCAATGTTTTATATTCGAAATAAAAACATGCAGACAAGAGATGAAAGTAATGTTTATAGGATTACATAAATTCATAATCACTATGTCACAGGACAAGTGTTCATATTTTTCCTGTTTCTCAAACCAACTCATTTACCTGCTCGTCATTAGGAGTACTAAATGAGTGAGAAAGCATATGAGTGAGCATATGGGCAAGAGGGCGAACGAGTGAGTGAGAGTGTGTGAATGATTGGCTGAGTGAGTAACTGATTGGTTCGAGGAGTAATACAATGAACGACAGAGTGAGTGAGGGAGCAAGTGAACGAGCGAGTGTGGCTAAGTAATTTCTAAGTTGACATGTGAGTTGACGATGAGGTAAGTGGACGACTGTGGATGACTGATTGTGTAATGCCTTGGTAGCGTCACATTTATTTTAATTTGTATATTTCACTTCCAGTACGGAAGTTATTAAGGTGAACTACTGTGCGGTACCACTTTTAAATATATTATTCTTACTGCGTGTGTTAACCTCGCTGAGGAAAGCCACCGTCCAATAGCAACGGCTGTCACATTCCCCGCATGTAATAACAATTTAAGCGTAGCACTACAAACAACCTGGTACAGATCCAGGGGGATATAATGTAATGACGAGGAGTGCTTATCACTATTTCCGATAAATTGCAGTTTCATCACTTGCTGCGTGTGCCACTTTCACCCAGACAGTATATGCACTGCGATTTCAATACCTACATCTAAGAATTCAATCATCTCTCAAGCAAACGAAGAACAGCTGCACCAAAAATGGTAAATGGCTCCAAAAATTGGATCAGAGTATCAGCTATGAGCTACACATACATGGAAGTGACGAAATTACAAGATGGACTGAGTACTGTGACGGAGATTAACACATCATGTGCTCGCAGCTGACTTGAGAAGTATATTTAGCATCTTCACTCTGAACTGTGGCACAGTTATCAAACATCTCTCGTTCGTGGCAGCATTTGCGACAAGTGCGAGTGTGTGCGGTTCCAGCCATATAAAGAAGCCAAGTACAAAAGATATTTCCTTAGTTACACAAGAGTAATTTTCAAACCTATGTGCGAGTTTAAACAAGAACAAGTATGTGATCGTATTAATCATATGTAGGGTTATTATGTATTTTACGATTGTTTCCACAATCAAACATTTCCATGTCATGATCTAGAAAGATGTGCAGTTTTAATCTCCATCCAAACAGCGAGCTACCGGCAAATGGAGGCAACCTTGTTTTACATGCTGAATTCCAAGACATCGATGAATTTCATTTTGCAACAGAATAGACTTCCACTTACGAGACTTAGAATCTGGCGATATATTTCGGCGGAATGAAGAGTGCAACATCATCGTACACAAGGCAGTCACCAATCACGAAATTTTAAAATTATCATTTCATGGATAAGGTGCCAATTGTAGCATATGCAAACTTTGAAGTTATCCTGAAACCGGTCCAGACATGGCAAACAAATCCAAGCGAAATATTCACATATGCATACATAAAACATAGGCATATAGTTATGCAATATATAACAACAGATAATTTCAGAATACCAGAAGACCTTACACATGATCTACACAAGTTAACTAAGCTGCATAGAGGACATGATGCTGGCAATAAATTTTTGGATGGAATTGGTGAAAATGTTAGACAAGTGAAAGAGATTTATTTCATTTGTTTATCTTTGTCTCCTCCCACACCACCTGAAATAGAGATATACCAAATTTCAAATACGTGTATATATTGCAGCTCCAATATCTCGTCTGAAAATTATAAAATAAGAGACCATTATCATTTCACAAGAAAATATTTGGCGCCAGCCAGCAATGGAAGTAATTGACTGCGGCATAGACCAAAGAAGATGCCTGCATTTTTTCATAATTTGAGTTACGATGAGCATTTAATTATTCTACATCTTGGCTTTGATGATAAGGAGATATTTATTATCCCATATTCTGGGGAAAATGTTTTAATATTTTCAAACCAGTTGGTTAACCACTTTCCATTCTGTTTGTGGACACATTCACATTCATGCCAGCCAGTCTTGCCTCCCTAGCCGAGAACCTGTCAGCAACTGAATTTAAAAATGTGTGAGAATTTTTTAAGTGAGATTATGTTAACCTTGTCACAAGAAAGGGAGTATTCCCATGTGACTACGCCAAATGCTGTGAAGAAACTATATGAGAATAAACTACCATCTAAAGAAGAATTATTTAAAAGACTCACTGACTCCAACATCACATATGAAGGTTATGTACATGCTCAAAATGTGTCGGGTAAATTTGAAGGTTCTACTTTGGGAAACTATTCCGATATTTATTTGAAGACTGATGTGTTGATATATTGTGATGTTTTTGAGAACTTTCGCAGTCTTTGCATGGAGACATAGGGACTTGATCGCACACATTATATAGGTCTACCCAATGCCTTAAAGGCATTGTATGGCAAACAATGCATACCTGCCAGAGACATATGATGCAGAAAAGCCTTCAATCTACTTGTAATATGTCGATACGAACAATTTGTATGTACGGCCCATGAGTCTGCCATTACCACAGTGTAACTTTAAGCTGGTAAGGAATGATGTGGATGTTATGATTGTGCTGGATAACAGTACAACTGGCTATATTTTGAAGGTGGATATTGATTACGCTGCCTTGCTGCATGAAGGACACAAAGACATACTATTACTTCCAACCAGCCATTGCCCTCCCAAGTCAAAACACAATAATTGATTTCAAAGCTGGAAGACAAGAGAAATTACGTCATACATGATAGAAATTGAAGCAAGCAATTAAACATGGCTTCCAACTGAAGGAGATTCACAGAGTCCTGGAATCTGAAAAGACAGCATGGTTTTTATCATACATTGATCTGAATACCAAGAAACACAACTCAGCAGCTAATAACTTTGATGGTGATTTATACAAGCTGGTGAACAATTCTGTTTTTGGTAAGTTCATGGAAAATAAGAGAAAACGTCAAAGGATGGAACTTGTGTGCAATGAAAAGCTACAGAAGGAACTTGTGTCAAAGACTACATTCAAAGATAATGTACTGTATGACGAAAACCTTGCCCTCATTCCTCTTGAAAAAGAAACTGCTCGTCTTGATAAAACTATCTATGCTGGCTTTTCTGTTTTGGATGATTTGAAACTACTCATGTATAAGTTTCACTACGATATTATGATGAAGCAGTATCAGAATAGTCTTTAACCGCTTTCATGGATACGGATGGCTTTATATATGAAATCACCACTGAAGACTTCTATCAAGACCTGGCTGATGATGTAGTGTTAATGTCAGAGTTCAATACCAGATCTTATGCTTCCACACATCCTTACTATTCACCAATCAATACTAAAATTCGTGGAAAATTTAAGGACGAATGTGGTGGGGAAATTATGAAAGAGTTTGTAGTTCTTAGAACCAAACTGTCCAGCTACAAGTGTAAGAGCAAAACTATAAAAAGAGCCAAGGGAATAAAACATTGTATGGTAAAGAAGAAATTTTTATTCAATGATTTTAAGAAGTTGTTGGTGCTGCAGTACCTCTTGTATGTAAATTTCAATACAATTAGACCGCATCGCCACAGTTTGTACACTGAATGCACAAACAAGCTGGCAATTTCTTGAATGGACAATAAGTGGCAAATACTAGATGATGGAAATTATACTCTTACATATGGATATGTTCAACATTGAAATGACTACGTACACTTATTTTTGGGGGACCATCAATAGTTTTGCTGCTATACAAATGTACTAAAAATGTTATATATTGTCTATATGGTATATTATGTATGTTTTTTTCTACCATTATTCGCTCTCGAAAGTTGGCCTTGAACCACACTGGAGCCGGTGCAAGTGGAATTTTTTTTATCTTGTCAAATGTTTCACAAGAATATAATAAATGCTGCACTGTAGCTCATGTATGAGGAATTGATATCCTGTCAGGGTAGATAAATACTGAAATTATACGCCTATCCATTTACTCTGTTGTATATGTTTGGCACTGCCTTAAATCTTCTAGTATTTTATATTTTTGTGCTATATTATCATTGGTTACATTTTTTTATATTGTTTTGTTTTGTGTCCGAGTCGACCTCAAGGATTTTCAGCATTGTTAGCACGAACTAACTTCATTGTATCCCTGCCTGCACTAAATTAGTTCGGCAACGATTAGTCACAAGTGCTATTGTAGTGTTGCCAGTCACAAGCCCTGATAAAATGGAGAGGGCAATATGCAGCGAAGATTGTTCCATAACATGATGAAACATGTATCTTTACACAAGTAACTATATCGTCGAGATTTGTCCATCCCCCCGTCCTGTGCACATGAAACAGATGCATGTTTTAGAAGGATACAAATTATATATGACAGACAACATCCAATATTATGGTTGGTGCCCTAGCTCTCCCACCTCACACCGCTGTTCGCAGATCGACATTAAAATATGGCAGTCGGCGCCCTGGCCACCCACCTAATACCACTGTTCGCAGATCGGCATTATAATAAGGCAGTCAGGGGTGATGAATGCGACAGATGCACAGGCGACAAGAGCATGAAGGTGGAATGACAAAGTAGGACAATGAACTTGAACGTCCTACAAACATAACCTCAATAACAGAGCATAAGGTAATGCAAACCAATATGGCCACCTCGACTCCCCCACATCTCATATCTGAGTTTGAAGGGCAATGAACTGGAATATTCTAGAAACATAATGGTCGACCACAATGACAGAGCATGAGGTAATGCAATCCAAGATGGCCGTCCGGAACGACTGGGCATAAGTTATTGCAATTCAAGATGGCGATCCAATATGCCGATATGGTTACCAATATGGTTACCAGATGTGGTGGCGCACTGGCTACGAATATGGCGGCCCATGATGGCCGATCGGAATAACCGAGCATGACATAAATCAAACCAAGATGGCCACCTTGGCTACCTCACTTCACACCGCTGGTGGACGGCTCCCTGGCTCCCCCACCAGACACTGCTGTCCCCGAATAGGCTATTTATATTTACTGTGGAGCTAACTTACAAAATAACAGATTTTTTCTGTATAGACAAATTTTGTGGTCGTTTATTATGCTGACCTCATACAAAGTTAAGATGAAATTTATTTCACCAATAAAAGATACAGAGTTAAATAATTTTTATGTAATTACTTATTTTAAAACAAGTACCTGACCTACTTAAAACACAGCAGTTTACTCCACCATCTGCAGGGCAAATCGTTTGCCACATTTTCGTAGGAATCTGTGAATTGTTTCATAAGATATAACATAAAAACTTTATTTATTCATAATGTGCCATCTTTCAAAATGGCTAATAAAATTGGTTATGTGTTAGAAAATATTATGCTTGTAATAGATACATAAATTATACAAAATTTGGTCAAAATTGGCTTAAATGGTATAGCAAATACGTATATCAAACTAATGTAAAATATATGTTTGCCCGCCATTTCGAAAATAAGTACCTAATCAAGTTCAATCACGTAAGTTTACATGACCTATCATAGCATGACTTGCATGCCAAATTGTGTGAGAATTGCTTTCACAGTTTTCTAGATACAATGCAACTTCTTAATTTTTTTCATTTTGTGGTATCTTCCAAAATTGCGGACTTACAACAATATATATATCAAAATTTAATCCTTACCTAATACTATGTCAGCATAAAAAAATTTAGTGGAATTGTTCCCTATATACAACGTATCACCCTTAATATTAAAGAAGCCACCATTTTAAAAGTAAGTGCCTGGCGTAGTCGAAAACTATAAAAATCAGGTGTTCTTGCTAAGTAATATATGTGTACCAAGTTTGGTGAAATTCGGTTCACGCAATCAAAAATTGAATATGAACGACACACACACGAACACTCACAGAACCACACATCCATTGGATTCCATGAAATTGTATAATGCGGTTTACCTGTAAAGCGTTTTCAATGCTAGGAACAAAAAAATGTTTTCAAAGATAGTAAATTTCGCCAACTTTGTAAACAAATATGACGCCTGAATGGCACATTCTTTTAGCATGATACCTTGCGCCGCGGAGACACGTGCAAATTTACAGAGTAACATATATCTCGCCAGGAATGCAGCACTCCAGCAAAATATTATTTGACAAAGTTGGAAGTAGTTGCTTTCTGGGATTGCTTTTTATCTAGGATTTTCGATACTGACTGCTCGAAATCTTTACATTTAAGCTATAGTGTGTGGAGTTAACTAGCGTCCCTCGCCGTCGTAGAGACGTCTAGCGCCTGTGCACGTAGGCAATGCGCGCTGCGACGCCAAGCCGTCTGTCGAGGCGAAAGTAAACTACTGCGCGCCATCGACCGGCGTGTAGAATGTAGGTCGGCTGTAGCCAAAGGCATGCCTACTTCCATGCGGGCTGTTCTCTGTCTAATGACGACTTTGCAAAGCCTGCTTATGATCCGCTTGTACGCACGTGGCGTGTTAGTTTACCACGTGCGACGTTAATATTCGCGTGAGTCCGATCACTTTACACGAACTGCGAAATTATTAGGAAAGTAAACGTTTTACGAACCTGATCATTGTAACTCTTATATGCATCGGAAATACAGGAAGTAAGATAAGTCACTTCAATATTCACAAATGTTTATCTAACTCTTTTAATTCTAGGTGACTGCATTCCCTCCATCGTTTCTAACATCGAAGTGACGTTCATGACGGTTTAGAAATAGCTCAACCTTAAATAGCATATACAAAGGCTTGTTCTCTGTGGCAGATGTGTCGCATCTGTTCTTACATGGGCTGTTTCTCTCTGTTGCAGGTAGGTGCACAGTGAGCTTTGTCGAGCGCGGACATCTGCATTCTACATTTATTCGCTAAGGGTGAAGCACAGGTGAGTGAAAACACCACTTTCATACGGGCGCATTTGCATGCGACCTCATTTCACGAAGGAATTAAACATCTTTTCTGAGTTGTCTGGACGAGAGGTGAGTCGTAAAATTTCTCCCTTTTCAGGATATTGGATTTCATGGCATGACGGAGCAAATTTTCGAACGGGAACTCTCACGTATTCGTCAGAACAATATACAATAATCTCTAAAAAAAATTTATTAAACCCAATTGTTTTAAAGTCCCCAAAACCACAACTGTAACAAACTTAACACAAGGGAACCATGCATGGTGTACCTGTGATCCTCCTTCACTGGCCAGGCTTTGTAAAAGTCTCCGTCAAATTCGTCTGTTGTTTCAAATTTGCTTTGTAAAATTTATTATAGTTTGGTTCAGGCAATACAAAAATCAAGAGATTGAATTTTAGAATACCTATTTTTTTTTATAAGTTGATGTTAACTACAACAAATTTCAATGTGTCTAAAAACAATGGAACAGGAGAGTATCACTAGCTAGAAATAAATAAAAGCAATCACTTTGTGATTTTACTCGTCAGTAAATGACTGTGGATATCAGTGCTTTGTACATTTTAAGTTGGAAAGGTTTTCAACTTAGTATTTTTGTAAGCAGAGCAGGAGATAAACTGCATTATCTCCGCAGTATTCACCACTTTTGAAGCGTTGCTTTGGATACAAAATGGTGAAACTTTTAATGAAGTGAATTTAGATAATTGCTGATAAACGATTCCTTTATTGACCTCGCTAAGATATCAATATTTATTGGATACGTTTGAGGTTTTCGACAACGATTTATTACCTCACTCGAGTCTATAACTGGTTTAGTAAAGTGTGTCTCCAAACTTTATGAGAGATTTAAGGTTTCTCCCAGATGCACAGATAAATAAAATGTTACAGACACCAAGTGATATTTATAGAGAGAATGCCTTTATATTTTATCATGAATAAATGTTCATTGAATATAAAAGTTCCATATAAATGTACAAAGGTAATTATTTACTCTTGATTGAGCCTACGCCCGCAGCATACAGCCTTGAAATCAGTAAAAAAATATGTCTTAGTCCGTTTATAATGAATCAAAAGGAAATCCAATTTTACTATTTCAAAACCTCTGGCCACTTTAAATTATGCCTGCTATGTGCAGCAAGTAAGAAAGGTTCTTGACTTTTTAAAAATTAAAATAAAATTCGACCAAATTGCAGTTAGATATTAGCATAATTTGAAACTAATTTCCCTGTAAAAATCCGCGCTAGTAAAAAGAAGCATAATGTTTATTTAAGTTTCAATAAAAAGTTAAAACTTTACTTCATTAAAAATATTTCTTGGTAAACGAAAGGAAATATATGAAGTTGTATTATATTATTGTGAAACTTATCACACAAAATCCACACCTCCAGTCGTTTTCTTAAATCTGTGAACTATCAATGGTAAGTGAATCTTTTGTGACCAACTATGATGGGGTAGTGTATACGAATTTTGATAAGGTAAGCTCATAGTTCTTGGAAATATAATATATTTACTACCAATCAAGTATTATTACAAATTCTAATGTATTACATGTATTATTAATTTACAAGCAATGTTTTAAACAATTAAGTATTTACTAGTTATAATTCTTGTTAATGTAAGCACTGTTCCTACCAAGCTAGCCAGGGAGTTTACGTTGAGAATCGATGATAAAGAAATTCCTTTTCATTGCATCAGTTTCAAAGATAACTGTTTCAAACAGAAAAAAATATATAACCTTACTTTGGCAGAATATATAGAAATTTTAAGATATTAAAAAAAAAGACATTCATTTACAATTTTTTGCAGAAGGAAATTTTATTATTAAACGTCATAAAAATTATTTAACATGAAAATTGGCAATATTTTTAATGTATCAGTACTCCCTTAGGAATTTAATATAGAACACTTTTTAACAGACAAGGTTATTTTTCAAATGGATGCATTAAGAAGGAATTTGTGTACCATTGATTCCCTTTTGTGGCTGCCGAAATGGCAGGTAGGGCCTTAAATTTGTTCGTAAGATACTAACTATAATACCATTTCATATACGTTCACATCAGAAGCGACACACATCGGTTGTTAAGTTTGGTTTAATTTAGATTATGTGTTCATAAGATAGCATGTTAAAAGAGTCAAACATTTTGAGACCATATTTTGTCTGAATATTTCATCACCGTGATACATTTTGTAGAATACACATTTTGTGAAAAATTAGCAGTTGAAATATTTTGGTGGCATATGGTTTATGGAGCCTTTATCTTCAAAAATCTAGTACATTAAAATTATATAGCAGAACTTTAGAGCATAGCAGGAAGAGCACTGGGATTGTCAGATTGATCCTGCATAATAAATTATGTGTGTGTAATTTTCACTTTAAGTTACATTTCTTTCATCTTATATCCGTCTCATCTACCTCTACTTTATCTCCTGAAAGCGGAAGTTTATATAATGAATAATGAAAGAGTATAATGTTATTGTTATATACACTGAAGAGCCAAAAAAAACTGGTACACCTGCCTAATATCGTGTAGGGCCACCGAGCACGCATAAGTGCCGCAAGACGACGTGGCATGGACTCCACTAATGCCTGAAGGTATGCAGAAGGTATTGAAATCTGCGCCAATTTGAGAAAGGGTTGAACGTCTGTCCCGTTTAATGATTATCGTCAGTCGCCGTTTGTCCCGTTCGTTCACGATCTTTTTCCGGCCGCAGCGATGTCGAAGATTTGATGTTTTACCGGATTCCAGATATTCACGGTACACTCGTGAAATGGTCGTACGCGAAAATCCAAATTTTATCGCTACCTCGGAGATGCGTCGACTATAACACCGCGTTTAAACAGACTTAAATCTGATAACCTGCTATTGCAGCAGCAGTAACCGATCTAGCAACTTTTCCAGACGCTTGTTGTCTTATATAGGCGCTGCCGACCGCATCGCGTTACTCTGATTGGTTCCATACCTCTGTTATTTGCATACGCACGCCTATACCAGTTTTTTTTGGCTCTCCAGAGTATTTTGTACGTTGGAAATTGGTTCAGAATCATGAAACTCCTTAAATATGTGTCATTTCGCAGCTCAACATATTAGAAAGATACAATTTTTGTAAGAAAGAGATTTCATAATTTTAACTAAAATAGGTTTTGAAGGTTATTTATTGCTCTAAACTAGGTCGTGCTGTGTTAGAGTAGTTTGAGAGATGTGATGTATACACCTTATTTTATATACTATATTACCTCTCAGAAAATGCCTTTTGAATGTCAAAAATTGCCTACATAACGTCAAATGATTCAGTAAATGTAAACTCTCATTTATGTAAATACGGTTTTATCTGTTAAAAACACATTTGTACATCAGATTACTTTTGTTATTCCATATTAGTTGTTATTGGCTTTAATTTGTTTAGAAAGAGTTATACTTCCAAATAAATTATAATTGTTCTCTGTCTAAAAAAAAATATTAAAACAAAATGCTAGCCATTGAAAAAATTTAGTTCAGTGGCTATGTCCTCTACGGATAAAAACTTTCATTCAAATTAAAGAAACATTTTTAGAGCTATAACATTTCACTGCAAAAATTTAAAAAAAAGGCAATTTGTTAAAAAAAATTGCAAATTAACTATAATTTTTATTAAGATTGGAATTTATGTTGCACTGAATTACTTACACAAATATTAGGAAGTTTTCATACAATACTTAATAGAATACCTAAGGGAATATTGCTAACCATTTTTAAATGTTGAAAATACATTTTTTTAAATTTTTTTACAGACTTTTCTTATTAAGTACGGGTCCCGTAAAAGTTTGTAGCCACCATCTAAAAAGTACATTTGTGTATGTGTCTCTAAAAGTATGTTACAAACTTGTTGAGAGGACTCCGCATGAGACATGAGACAAACACGACTCATATTGTAAAGTGATTGCTGTGGGGTCAGCACCAGTAAACAAAGAGATCTTGTCATTCATTTATTTACATGTATCAAACACTACGTGATTCTTAATTTACTGGGGGGGGGGATTTAACGAACTAGTCGCTGTTAGTTTTCATATATATATTAATACATTCATTACGAACTCTCTTTCTCTAGGATCATGCTCCCTTGATATTTACTTACATTTCAATGAGTCGCATTATGTCTTATGTCTCATTTCTCATGTGTTATTTCCATTAAAAATTTTGCAACACACATTCAGAGATATTAAATCATTAACTTTTGGTGCTTATATTAATGCTATATATATATTACATTTGATAAATTGCGCGATTGCCTGGGCGTTAAGACAATGAAAAAATACAAATGTATCTCTTTCTTCCAAAATAACACATTGAAGGTTAAATACCTGTATAATAAAAAAAAATCAAGTAAAGCCTTCAGATGCTGCCATTAGAAAATATAAGTTATGTTATCGACTACATGGCTCCAGAAATATGCTATAAATATCCAAACTTTTGGTGGTCAGATTTGACATAATCTAAACCTGTTCAGTTAGTCGCTAAAGCAAAATCAAAGTACATATTATAAATACTCTTTAAAAAACAGCCGGCTCATAAACTGATCAAAAACATAATAAATGGGTGCGGTCTTGCATGCTGGGAAGTAGAGTGGCGAAAATGTGCCACTAATCTGTTTTATCAAACTAGTTTATTTTTGTACAGCGCGAGAAGGCAATAATTTGCAAGAAGTAAAAGTTATTTCTGCCTGTAGAACACTTGTCAGTTGGGGTAACAAAAATATATTTATTGCATTTATTTCTACATTTTTCTGCATTTCTTGCTACTATCTTCCATATTTCATTGTAAAAACATTTTAATGCCACACTTGCAAATTTTTAAACCTAAATTAAATCGTACCATACTTAAAGTACGAAGAAAGTGCTTGAAAATAATATATTTTTATTATTTTCATTACAATCACGTATATGTCACGTATATAAAAGAGTACCATAAAAAATTATCTAAAAATACAGAAATATTCTTAATTTTCCTTGGATTCGATCTTGAATACCAAGAGTCGAGGACAGAGCCTCAGTGATCTGAGACGCTGATGCTGCCACGGCATTATGCATTTCTTTGTCAGCTCCCCCCCCCCCNCCCCCCCCTTCCAACGGGGAAATACGCCTTTAATTTCTTTCTCTGGACGCACGCTAGGTCATGCAACTAAGTTCCAGTGCATGGTACGTTAGTTAGTTAGGTCACTGTTACCCGTATGTAACTTCGACCTGTTTGAATGATTAAAGGACAATTTGCCGCTGAAACAGAAACGTTATAAAGTACCTCCATTTAACAGGCCAGCTCCCTTCAATGTACGCACGTAGGTAAAGGCAGTAAAATGTAGAAACTAAACCGCATTCGAAAAACATCAGCTAAGAATTAATTTAATCGCGGAAACATTGCCAACATTATGTTTCGCTTTATAAAATTCACTTAAATTTACTAAAAAATTTGCGCTGAAAATATTTTTTTTATTTACTTAATACCCTCTAACACAAATCTGTTGAATTTTACTTATGGCAGTGCAACTTCTCTACGATGAGATTATTGACGTAGTAACAAAGCGTGCGAGAGAACTTACAGGGCGCACTCTACCTGGCACTTGAACTGCGTTAAGGCTGCTGGAAATACGCGTTTTCACGTCAAAACTATTATACGTGAGTCCAGTGCACTAACGTTCGAATAGAGCATTTACGTCATACGAGGCCTGTCGAGTGTTTTCAAGACGTCGTGCCTATTACAAACACCATTTCACATCACTCCGACACAGTTAATCACAGTCTCATCAAAGGGCTTAATCTAAAAGTATATGCGCCAGACACATACCGAAGTACTCTAAGACCGTGATTGAGCCTTGCCACAGTCTTGCAACCAATAACAAGATGGGATCACCTCTTAAAGTCTCATAATTACACGCAGCACGACTAGATCACTGAACGCCGGTTCACAGCCTTGCGCTTAGGGGCGAAGGCAGACTCGATGCTCGTGAAAGTGTAGCTCTTATCGCCCCCGCGCTTCTCGACCTAAAACGTGGGAAACTGTTCCAGGTAGGCGGCAGCTTTTATGTAACCATCGCAAATTTTTCTGATCTCACATGCCCATAGACGGAAATATAAAATTCACTCAGTTTAAACTGAGAAGAATGTGATTTTTTGNTTTTTCTGATCTCACATGCCCATAGACGGAAATATAAAATTCACTCAGTTTAAACTGAGAAGAATGTGATTTTTTTGTTCACTTCTAAGACTTTAAAACACTTGTAGAATATATATTATTTTGTATATTGTTCATAATCCGACTGAAATGACGTCAGAACTATGACGTGTGATACAAATGAAAACATAATTAATCATATTAATAAAATCTCTGTAAGTTAACCCGTTCGGTCACACGTTAATTTCCGAGTTAACGTGTTGCAATCTCATAANATATTAATAAAATCTCTGTAAGTTAACCCGTTCGGTCACACGTTAATTTCCGAGTTAACGTGTTGCAATCTCATAATTTTTCGGCAACACTGTACTTGTGTTCAGAACTTGTCTTGCAGTCAGTGCACAACGCGCTGACCGCACGGTGATATTGCTATTAGCCAATCGCGTCAAAAAACTGCGGAAACTCGCACAAGCGTATCAGCCACAAGGCGGACTGGAAGCCGATGCTTTGTTGTGTACAACACCGGTAATAAATATAACTCATGTGCAAAATGTCCATAAACATGGACACAGTGTCTAAACGGGTTTAAAAATGTATATTTTAAATTAATTATTGTTCTTGTGAAAAATGCAGTGATAATTGAGTGAACTATCTTTCTTATCGTTTAAAATTGGACATTTGAATCTGACCGCGCATAATCTTCTTTCCTAAAACAGAAATCATCTTGACGCGAGTCATTTTTCGGGATTCAGTGTTGAAATGTATTGCGGAATATTACAGGTTTTAGAAATTTGTAAGTTGAACAATTGTTTTACTGGTTTCTATGAGATTGTATTTATATCAAAATATATAATATTTCAAGTTGAAAGCTTCATACGTGATAATTATCGCACACCTGTGGCGAATTTAACTTTTATGAAGACTTTACCCCTCCATAACGTCGCTTCGCTTCGCCCTGTTTCTCTACGCCCTTCTGCAACAACTCATGAGAAGCCAGAGCTGTGTTCACACGAGCGTTATTTTGCTGGTGTTTGACTCCTGGAAATGAAGCACGCAGCATTGTAGGTTGTATTCAATGTATCGCGTGCGCACATCGACCTCGGATTATAACTAGATGCTAACTGAGATAATACGCTCTGGCTGCCTAGACCTCCACGCCAGTACCAGAAAGGAACTAGCAGGCACTTGCTCTCCTCCAAACCAGGTCACAGAGGTTACTCGTTGCCAAAGAACAACTGTATTCGTCGCTATAAGCAGCCCGTCGCTTGTCCATAGTATTTCATATCGATATCGGGTGATGGCTTTGTAGACAAAGCGGACGGTTTCGAGGTGTCAATAGCAGGACACGTTGAGGTTGTAGGGTCTCCCAGATTAGTCTTTCTTCTAAAATTACAGTGTTTTGAAGAAGCTGCCACGTGCCGACTGATGATTGAAAAGGAAGCTGTGGGATCTAGTCGTGCTTGTGTGTCATTCAAAGTGGCGGTCAAAAAATGTGTGGGTATTGTCCGTTCATAGTTACATCTTACGTTTCTGAAGCCCTGGTGAAGTTCTACTTTCAAACTATTTCTCCACCTCATTCAAACAAAGCTTACACTAAGTCTTGACAATTACACCAAGGGATAACACTCCACATTCGTGCGCATTCAGTATAATAACATTCTGCATGCGAATTTTTTCTCGCTAGACATTACAAACACACCTATTTACAGTCTGGTTTTTTTTTCATATTAATCACAAACGTACATTTATCATTTACAAGCAAAAATTAAACATTTAATTTAACGAAAAATAATATACTTTTATGTTAACAGAAGTATAAAATACTTGGGATACATGGCGTATTTTGAAAAAAAAACCATATTGTACATAAAGTGGCTTTTCAAATGTTTTATTACAAAAATGTGAAGATATTGTGAACAGACTATACCTTCAGGTGTCCTTTGCCGTAGCACAGTCTTGCTGTGAGGTCTGGACTGTAAACACAATGGCGAGCTCGGTACACTGGCCAGCTTTAAAGTCTCTCAAACTCCTTCACTCGCTCGTGTTGCTGTCTCGTACGTCTTCTCGGCATGCCTCCATCATGTATCACGCCTGGTGAGGGTTGTATGTCACTTGGGTTGTTCTGAAGTTACGATCAGAAATGTCAGCTCGCGTTCACGATTTCTGTGCAAGTGGAATCACACGAGACATTCAATTTTTTCGCCTAACCTACCATGATCTAAGTATTGTGTGTGTCTGAGGTAGGGACGGGCGCTAAGTGCGTCTCAAGGCCGATCCACATACGCCTACAAGGAAAGGCAGTCATGCAAGGAGACATGCATCGCGGCAGAGAGGGATGGGGCGTTCAAGGCCACGATTGGGCCAATGATCATATTCCTCTGTGTTCCTGTAGCTAAACCTAAAACCAGCAGAAACACGGTAAAAACTTATTTCATTCATTAATAGAAAATAGCACCGTAGGAAGTAATACTTGCAGGGTGGGAAGGGGGAGCCAAACTTTAGGCTTTGGCGTACCAACCATTAGTGTGCCGATTTACGACATTTCAGTGTCACTAAATTATTTTTTTCGTGGCGCCTGAATTCTTGTTGCAATGTATTAATTTTTGTAAGCACAAACGACTTTAAATTTCACCCTTTTCTGTATCACATGTGCGGCTCATTAGTTAAATTTCGATATATTTAGTTATATTCCCATGAATCCGGCAGCCCTCCAGAAACATTCATTTATATATATATATATATATATATATATATATCTTATGAAACTGTCGCTAATGCCAGAAATATGCACTTATCACTATTTCCAAACTGAGCAAAATATTTGCCAATATATGTGGAATTGCCTTTTGTTTCATGTTAAAATGGCCTATTTTATAGCAACGTTTTCATTAACAAAAATGAATAAGGCAATATGTGACCAGTATAAACTCTATGTGTATGAGCATGTTTAATACAAATAAAAACATATCACACTCATTAGGACTTAGTTAAAATATAAGTGGCTTATTTTCACTCACTGCCTTCAAGTTGCAATAGGGATACCTTTATTCTTAAGTTATGTCTCCGCCATTAACACATCAAAATATGAAGTTGTTCGTCCAGCCAACAATAAAACTAAGGGCTGGGTCTCTCCGCAGAGTTAGAGCGAGAAGACAATGTCAGCGGTAAAGGAGGAAGATGCAAGTGAAGATGCCAGACAAGACATATTGTGGAGGGAAACGATACTCCCACCAAGTGCAGGGCTGCGGGCGGAAGGGAGAGGACGGTGTCGAACACCGTAGATTGAAAATGAGCGGGGCTTGATAAAGAGAGGTCGTCGACAGGGGGGGCGAAGAGGTTACTGGAGTGAGGGGGGACTGAAAGGTAATGAGAATTCAAACCCCCGGCCCGCCTTCCTGACTCAGTTCTCGGGCGAGAAATCCTTTCAGCTGCTCCTCTTGTGTGTCCCCAACAACGCGGCCTCTCTCTCTCTCTCCCTCTCTCTCGACGGCTCCCCAGCACACAGCCACTCTCTCTATCCTCTCCCCAGCCTGCGTGTGTGACCAGCACGCAATGTCACACCCTCCTTGAAGAGAGTACACCACGACCGAGCTACTGCGCGGAGACTCTGGTCACAAGTCACCAGCGGATACACACATCTCGTGTCATATATCACAGGGAGGGCCGACTGTTCTTGGCGAAAATATTACAATACTAGTCGTACTCCAAAACACGTTAGTTCAGTATCAATACCGCAGTTGGATGATTATAACTCGCACGCGTCTTAGGTGTCTGCCAGCCAATCACGGATGTTCATCGTCAGGGAAACTTTAATCTGATTGGCCGAGTCGACACAGACACGCAGCCAATAGCCAGAGGAAATTTGCAAATTGCACGTAAGAATTCAAAGTCCAACATGAGCATAAATGTTTTCGCGAGAAACATTATACGCTGTTCACGGTAAACTGAGCTCTGTTAGAAATCCTGCTTAAGATATACGTGTATACAAATTGAGTGTTCTTTCACTTTATGTGAAATTAACATTGACATGGGGCTTATCACTTTATTCATGCGTCGGTCCCGTGAAACAGTAAAATTATTACATAAATTAATAATGTGTGAATTCTTACACTTATACGCATTGATAAAAAACAGAAAGCAGAAACTCTACTTCGGTATTCACACATATTCACCTAACTTATTTAATGGATCGTTAAGCCACGGAACTACTGTCCCCTCCGTCGCTACGGAGGGGAGTTATGTTACTCAGTGCGCTCGTTAAAATATATGTATGAAAGGGCAGTGACATTTTTCAAAGTTTTGATTTTAAAAGTGCTGAGTTAACAGCGAACAGCCATTAACATCACGGAATCTATCTTCGCGAAGTAACGAACGCCCTGCTTTATCTCGCCGCTCATCCAATACAGGAATAGTGCGTTTATTGCGCGAATGTCGCACACCTTCTCCCAGTGCCCTCTCCGCTATTCGCTGATTTTACGTGTCCTTCCTTCTAGACCCATTCCTTTTTCGGGATGTGTCCATGGATACATTTGCGACCGTGGCACCACACAAACCCTGCTATGCTGCGACGCAGACGCCCAACTTTATAACATAAACTCGACCTGAGGCTTGTATGGCTCGCCCGGGGGACGTGTCCCATTCTCCCACCTATCTAGCTACTCACACGCATGTCGGAGGAACACCGAACTGTGAAGGGGCTCATGCTGGCGTGGCGGGAGTTCGGAGCTCGCCAGGAGAATACAGTCTCCTTGCAGATGTAGGCCGGCCTGACAATACTACGCCTCATGTACCTACGAGCATACTTGCCCCGCGCAGATCTGCCCTGCCTCCGGACCGAGCTGTTGCACTGCGCAGACTGCCATATAGAAACACCTACTGTCATTCATGAAGAATGGTTCCTTCCGAGCCGAGCCGAGCCGAACCGAGTCGAACCGAGCCGAACGGAACAACTGCCCTGCAGTCCACCATTATCGTTTGGAAGACCTGGGGAGAAAGGCGTCACCTGAGAATGCAGAACGCACTTCTTCGTACTAAATAATGGTAAACAAACTACAGCCGTAATTAGTTCACCCTAGCAAAGGTACATATAGTTTACAAAGTATAGTCTGTTCGCGGTATATTCACACTTTTCAAATCAAAGCTTTGATAAATCCCCCATGTGCGAGGTGTTTCGTTGTTTCCTGCATATGCCATGCATCACAAGCTTTTATATTGTGTTGTTATATAACTACAGTATTTTTGGTTGAATTATAATTTTATTTATAATTTGCTTATAAAATATAAGATTCTATTCATAGTTATTAAAAATAATTACAAAATATGTGTTTTGATAATGCCTGACAAGAACTAGTTCTTATGAAAGATATCATGTAACTGAGTGCGGACTAATAGGGTGCGTTGTCGCTCTGGTGTAATTTTGTAAACTTTGTTAATCTCTGTTTGCATGAAGCGGAGTAGTTACTAAAAAGTTTTACATTAGCAAGGCTTTAGAAACGTTTGAACAAACCATAAATGTATTATACGCCGTAATCTATGAAAAAAATTTTATATACGTAGTGTTGAGAGTTGAAGCAGAGACGGTAGAGGTGTACTGTCTTCGATGGCAGTGGATGACCTTGAAAATATGAACGGGTAAGAGAGAGACTTGGTCATCACGGACAATGTTTTCAGTTTATATTTTATATTATGAGAGGCTCTAAAATACTGGTCACGTCAGTAACACTCGCGCTCTGTCTAATGGGTCTCAGGACTCGTCAGCGACGTCCTGCCTTCCTTGTGACGATGCTGAGGTCGCAGATATCTGGCGCGAAGTATACATGGCGGATCCCAGCTGGCCGCTCTGTAGCGCTTCATGTACCAACATAAACACTCGCGGGAAATGGAGGACTCTCCCGTGCCCAAGTTGGCACGTCTACTATACCCTGACTTCGCGGTCAATTAGCCACGTTCCAAATTAACATTAGAAATAAAAAATCCTTGGGCGTAACTGCATATATTTTAACGGACACACAGTTTGGCCTGCTCCCAGTTAAGTTGGCAGCAATTTTGGGAAAGTATTTCCTTTTTTAACGCCATAGTGAAAGTGTCAAATTTGTATTTTTCAACGCTGCGTTTATTAAATTAACAAATTAGTAGTATATTTAAGTTTCTAGCAATTACAGAGTTATATTTGATCAACGCATAAATAAAGTAATATGNAAAAATATGGCGGGGGGGGGGCGGCCAGAGAAGTGCTTTCTAAGCAGGACTCTCAACAGTGCCCGCTCAAACGTAAACTGCCTATACACAGTGTGACCTATGACTGTCGTTGAGTGCGGAATTTGAGCCCAGATTGTAAAGTGATCGACCTAACAGGATGCTAAATAAGTATGTTAAGTTTATCCATGACATTAAGCCACCTACCTGACATTTGCTATGAAATGCCTTTTGTTCTGAGGCACAAAGTATTTTTGATAGACACTACATATATACATACTTTAGAACTTGCTGAAATGTAGACAAAATCCACGTGTTTATGCTCTAGTCAGAGCTTATACCACTAATAAATCCACATATGGTTGGTAGTAAATACAGAACTCTTTTAAACCTTGCAGTTGGCAATGAGTGGACGGAAGACTTAGTGATTAAAATTAAACACTTATTTCTACTAGCCTCCAAGAAATGCAGAATTTTGCAAGGTTATTAACTAAAAGAAGAAATTGTAGAATTTATATTTTAATTAGATCTAACACTGCGAGTAAATTGCAGGCACTTCCATTTTCTTCAGATATCTTGTGTTACGAGATCGAAATATTTACGAGATTTGTGTATGAGCAAATTTCTGCTTGTGGTGTATGAATTAGGTTGTCAACGGGTGGGTAGTACAAAATTTCTACCTCAGGTATANGGAGAGTGACGGTAAACATTGCCCCCCTTCCACCGAAAATTTTAAAAGACATCGTTCGAAGAGATGCATCAAGAAAATTCCATCGCTTCCCGACGATAAATTCGATGATTCATCATACACAAACTATTTACCAAATTTTGTGAAAGGTTTTTATATTTGCAGCAGCATGAGGTTAACCGGAAGCAGAAAGAGCACTTTCCCAACTTAAAAAAAGAGATTATACAAACTAATGTAGTTATGCATGCGGAATCCAACAAACGTAGGCTACTGCCATTCCAAACTTAGTAATCATGTATCAGTTGCAAAAATTATACCAGAGCAACGCCTTGTAGTTCATAGATTAAAAATAATGTCCACCATAACCTTATTTTGTTTCTAGCTATTTTCGGCCATTTTAAATGTTTGGTGCGTCAAAAATTGTTTTTTTGAAGGGCACTGTTGAAATCGGCTGAATTAGTCAAACATCAAAGAAATGTTATAACACATCCAATACATACAATGTTTGATGGAAACTAAATCCACCCAACCCCTTCATAAAAACATTGCGGCATTCATGACGTTTCTGTGACGTCGCAACCTTCCAAATTTCTTTTACCAACTTTGTTTAAAGCGTTAGGTAATAAATTTGGTTGTGCTTCCGGGTGCCAAGTACCTCCACACTTCTGGGCTTCTAACACGCCATATACAGGACTTATCCAGGTTGATGTTACAAACTTTCAGGGAAGATGGAAAAGGGCACCAGAATACATTTGAGGTAGGCAACCCCGGTCTGGAAACACCTCCTTTGAAATGTTAAACCAAAACTCTTTTGGGATTCCCATTACAGTGGAATACAACTTACAGGTGTAAATGTACTAAAGTAGTACCTACATAACCGGCAAACTACGAAGACTACTGTTGACAGCACGCGTACGTCCTTCGCTTCGATGCAGGCAAGACGACGACGCACAAAACTACGTGATAGCTGAGGACACACCACGTCGACACACCGCATGCTAGTGGAGCGCACACAACATTCTGTACTCCGTCTACAGGACATGCTGGCCGCCTCATGGCGTAGCGGGCAGTATGCTTAACTGCGAACCACCAGCAACTTAGTTATATTCCCGGCGAGGGCAAGGGCGTTTATCCTTGTTTAAAGTCTTCAAGGTAATGATCGCACTTTACCTTGTATGTGGTTGAACATAGTACACTCCTTCTCAACGCCCCGACCTTCGTCGCATTCCACTGCAATAGATATCCCAACAATGTGCTGATTGTAACATCTGACGGAAGGCGTTTCCAGACTTCGATCGCCTGTCTCAGATGTATTCTGGTGCCCTTCACCATCGTGCCTGAAAGTTTGTAACATCCACCTGGATACGCCCTGTATATCCTTCGCAGGCGACCGTCTTAAGGAGCACACAATGGTGATTGAATCGGTACTCAACTCTAGATACCTCACACAATGTGCTGACTGCACATCCACCTGCAGTGAGGATGCAAGGTGCTGAAACTTACTGGCATTTCTCACAACTTAAATAAATGTGTGTTATTGTACGTCACCTAATATAGGAATGTTAAATTTATTTTTCGTGACTTCAATGGAGGATTATCAAAACTGGGTGAATAATAATGTTATTTTCAAATATATAAATTAATTAATTTCTGCTTAATATAATACCAACTCTATTTTCCTAGTATCCACAGCTTCATGTGCCTTTCCCGTCTATAGCGAGTTTGCTACAGTCTACCCGGGTACCGACCAAAGAGACCTTCTCTTGTAGCGCACACGACCCATTTCATNAAACTTACTGGCATTTCTCACAACTTAAATAAATGTGTGTTATTGTACGTCACCTAATATAGGAATGTTAAATTTCTTTTTCGTGACTTCAATGGAGGATTATCAAAACTGGGTGAATAATAATGTTATTTTCAAATATATAAATTAATTAATTTCTGCTTAATATAATACCAACTCTATTTTCCTAGTATCCACAGCTTCATGTGCCTTTCCCGTTTATAGCGAGTTTGCTACAGTCTACCCGGGTACCGACCAAAGAGACCTTCTCTTGTAGCGCACACGACCCATTTCATNTATAGCGAGTTTGCTACAGTCTACCCGGGTACCGACCAAAGAGACCTTCTCTTGTAGCGCACACGACCCATTTCATCAGAGATAGTGGTTTCAGTTGATTCGTCCTGAAGTTAGCCAGGACTTTGCGAGGACCCCTCTTCTCTCGTCCTCGCGAGGGGAGGAGCCCCATTTGAGGGCAGGAAAACAAGCGGCTCGGGGTGATCAAGTTAGCTTTTCTCCACACGTAATTGTGTTAGGACGGACAAAGGAGGACCCCGCGGTCAAGCTGGATACTGTGCCTCGCACTTAACTCGATTAACGGCGCCGTCTTAAACCAATCAAACTGGGCAAGCAGGGATTTTACCTTCCAGTACAACCCGTTACCGCCCTTCAGAGCGCATCAGAAAGCAAAGCATCTGATAGTGGCGCGGTGTGGATCGAAACGCTGGTCAATGCACCGCAGCGCTTCGTAGACCTTCAACATGCTTCAAAGTGAGTGTTTCGCAGTTCCGTATTTATCGCTATCAGTAGTAAAGAAACGTGTACAAAGTGTATTGGTTTTATACTTTCCTAACTTTCATACATGAAAAAAATACTTTCAAAACTCAACATATTCTCATAGTTTTAACGTGAGTAGTCTTCGGTAACTGAATAAGCTGAACGTGAAATGTTCCACAGTTACTCAGACCATTAGAGTGGAAGAAACCACAAGAAGGAATTTTACAGATGAATATAATAACTTCGTTATCTGGCATCGCATGTACCGTATGATATGCTTCCATCCAAAAAGACATGAGATATGTCACGTATTATATATTACATAGGTCGTCATATTTAACAAATATAAATTTTTTATCTAAAATGCAATTTTCCTTTGTACTCTGAAACCTCCATTAAACAACAGCATTGCAACAAATAATGAGTTTGAGTCTCTCCAATGCCTCGATATCAATACATATATCGATGAGTAAACCAAACATTAAGGAAACGTTTCAGATATTTCCCAATTTTTCTTGGCCGGCTTGCAGCCTTACTTTATTGAATGTCGGGTTGACCGAAGGACGAGAGAATGGCATTACAACAGTTATCAATGTAATCAAGCTAGCGTGAATAAGCTACCTTCTACCTGCAGTTTTAAAGATGTTCTTATGAAAAAAGTATAACAATCAATGTAAAATAGCTAGTGAATAAAACTTATATTAAATACAAATACCACTTTGGCGTCTAAGGCTAGCAAGTAAATTCATACGTAGGGCCTATAGACCAGGTTGTTAGTTTAACCGGCGAATACGGAATAACGCGAAATGGATGCTTCGCATGAACAAGTGTTGAAGCAAACCCTACTTCCCCACTGTTGTCTAAGGAGAAATCAAGGCCGCAGGAGTTACCTCACCGCTGTCCCATCTTGTGAAGGTGAGAAGTGGGGGAGGGAAACTTTGAAATATTAACTGAGAACCGCCACGTTTCCTTCCAGAAGGAATCTGTGGTATAAGCCGCCGCGTTGGGTCTGAAACACGTTTGTCGACCTGCGATGGATGACGCGACGGGCAGCTCCATGTTCTCGCGCTTGTAATTTTATTGCGAGGGGTACTCCCACTTTGTAATCCCGTCTGCCGCGACCTCGGAGAAATGCGACCTTTATCGTCTGAATCACGCGAGAGTAAAGAACGCTTGCAGAGTGTCCCTCTTGCCGCTCAACATCGGGCCACTTGTATTCCGTCCCCTTTGCATATAACCTTACCAATCGCAATTATTACCGGGAAATAAAGCAAACTACAAACTACAACCAGTTGCGTTCCCCTTGCTAGTCGTGCCACTCCATGCGGCTGTGTAGGTACGCCTGCCTACTTACAGGCGCGTCGGTGACGCATACTCCTCGCCGCGTCCATACAAGTCACTTCCCATTTCAATAATCACTATGGACTTTACTCTTCTTGGAGTGTTGTGCAAACCAACTACATTTTTCGGCGGAATTTACATATACGGGTATTTTGTTAATGGTATTTTGACGGATTCAATAAAAAATACAACACTTCTGAAAGTTCACCTTCAAACAAGGTGTTCGAGTATTGCGTTTACTTATCTATAAGCAAATATAAAACCGCCAGTCAAACTTTACTGGAAACGCTTTCACATTTGAGAAAAATAATCGTAAACCCACGAGATAACTAAGCTAAAACTACAAACTGCTGTGTTCAACAGCGGAAATTCAATAACTTCCTCTATATTCAAAATGTTGTACCACATGCGAGTCAGGTTTTTATTGTTTTATGTTTAGAAAATAAAATATTTACTCTTTTCGTTGTTCACTGTATTACGAAGAAGGCACTTGTTCGTACTAAAATGTAGAACTCAGCCCACAAACGCAAGTGAAGTGTGATGCAGTACTGGGGCCCGTGTCTCTGTGGCCAGCAACCCTTCCATCAGTCCATCATTGTTGTCTATGCAAAAAAAAACCGGTATGAAAAATAATATAAGCGGTGTAGAGGTTAATTATTTATTGCTCGTATTCAGCGTAGAGATTCCGAGAGTGAAAATTGTTTCATTTGACACTGCGCAGTATAAAAGTGGCATTTAAAAATGTCTCATGCCAAACGATAAATTATGACTCTACATATTTCACATGGGCAGAATTAGAAGTTTCAACAAGCCTACATTAAAACTATTTTTTTTTATTAACTGGCGAACTAGAAAAATAATGTTAAACTTTAATTCGTAACATAATGTTTGAAATAATTATACGCGATAGATTATTTTATGGATTCTGGTAATGTGTGGAAAGTGTAACCCTTCTTCTCCCATTTTTATTCTGTTTACGCGAATGACTGAGCCGTGGATACAAAACATTTGGCTCTGGGCACAACTCTTGTTTTGTATTTAATTTCGCAGCGAAGCTCTGCAGCAGTTTGTTGGTTTTTTCGGAGTGAGGGCGATGCTTTGACAGCGACCAGTCTCTGTTTGCCGGAGGACTGGCGTGGCTGTGTGTGTGTGTGCGCACGTGTGTGCGTGTGCGTGTGTGTGCATGTGTTTGGTGTGCAAGCGAGCCGTCGGCTTGTCGTGTGCGCTACATTTTCTCGCTCCAAGCTATGGCATTGAGGGCCATGGAAAATATCGGTTTGAATGAATTTCCTAAATATAACGTCGAAACAGATATTAATATGTATACTTCAATGTGGTTTGTTTTATCGCCTAGTTGAATGAACTTTAACATAAATATGTTGATATACTGTATAANATGTATACTTCAATGTGGTTTGTTTTATCGCCTAGTTGAATGAACTTTAACATAAATATGTTGATATACTGTATAATTTTTCGGTAAAAATTTTTGATATTTTTCGAATAATAACGTACAGAACCCACANATTTTTCGGTAAAAATTTTTGATATTTTTCGAATAATAACGTACAGAACCCACAAAGTACTTGTATACGCAAAAATTAATAATTTAAATTATGTTATATTGTATTGTGCATCCTAACTAATATTATAATTGTGAAATGGTATTTTTTTGTTTGCTTGTGTGTCCTTCTTTCACGTCGCACAACGGAGCAACGGATCGACGTGAATTCTTGCACAGAAATATTTGGAGGGCTGAAAGGTGATATTGGCTACTTTTTATCACGGGAAAATCTCTTAAAAAATTTACAAACGATAATAGTGAATCAAGTCGGAAAAAAGTTTGCCGCCAGCGCACTTTCTTGCAATGCGCTGTCTAAACCGTTAAAGATGGAACAATATCATGTAGTAAAGAATTGCGTAGAAAAAAATACCTAAACAATAATTCCGCTGTAGCATATATCTATCTATAACAGAGAAATACTAATAAGTGTTTTTACCATTTAATTCACCGAGACGTTGAGTTTTATAATATGTATAGAGTATAGAAGATTAACACTAAGTAAAAATGCATTATAGTGAGAAAAAAAACTAAACAATAATTCTGTAGTCCACGCGAGCGGAGCGGCGGGCACAACTAGTAACCAGATAAAAAAAAAAGAAATTAAACTACAAAATTTGGTTAAAAGCTTATGTTTAAAACAATTAAAGTAATTTTTGTACGAGACATTAATTTTGAACTCATACATTTGTAGATAACGTTGTTATGTTAATTTTAATACAAATATTTTGAAATATTTTCTAATTTTGTCGTTTATTACCCTTATTATATGGCAAAAGTTCACAACTTTCAAATAGAAAATAACATAACTGTACCAAATTTTGTTACATGTGATAGTTACCTGCATTAAAGTATCTTGACATTGAAACTTATCCATTAAAATGAAATTAACGAGTTTAAATTATGTTCTCCATTTTATGTTAGGGGAATTTCCGCAAAGCAGTTTCTTTCCACATGCCTGAAGCGCACGCACAGAGGAGGAATACACTACCACGGGATTATTTAGTTGCAGCCCTTGCACGTATTTACTCTTATTGCAGTGCAAAGAGACACTTACAACCAAGAGACATTTGTAATATATTAAAACCACGTGCTGGGTACTGTATGCATCACTTGTTTAGTACTTCGATATAACATTATAGATACTAACTTCATTACCTGTAATCTGCGGCCACACGTAACGCAGGAATAATGCGCTTCTAACATGTTCACCTTTATAAAAGGTTCAATCGGGTCCGAACTTGTTCCGATCACTATTACTTGTTCAACGTTAACATATTGTGCAAATACATCCGAACGACTTTTAATTTGTATTTCACTCCGACTGACTGCTACAAAGTTAATCAGATGGCTGAAACTGGCAATATTTTCAGCATTTATTGAAATAAATAAAACGTAATATTTGTTTTATTATTTCATTCCAAATAAGACTAAGTCTATTTAAATAAAATTAAAATTTGACACTATTAAATGCTAAATGTTATTGAAAATAATTATGAAAGAGTGTTTCAGAGGTTGGAATTTATTTATCGTCTGCATTCAGTTATAGAAGTGTAACCACTGAAACCAATTCCGTTGGCAAACGTGACCAAACACGGCAACCGAACGAATTTAAAATTAACAGCACACGTGTGACGATGGCTTAAATGTGCGCATACACAAGCGCTGTGCTGTGTTATGCGATGTGTTCGTGCTGCGTGTGGGTGAGACGTCAAACCTCGCAATGAAGTGCGCGGCGCACAAGGTTTCATCCGAGGTCGGTACTTGCGCTCGTAGTCAGAGGATGACACATATAACGTGGACGGAGCCACATGTGCGCATGCAATGTGGAAGGTCACTGGAGTCTGAGTCAGAGGATGACGCACATAACGTGGATGGAGCCACGTGTGTGTGGATGTGTGCGCACGCCATGTGGAAGGAGAGTGGAGTCTGAGCCAGAGGGTGACGCACATAACGTGGATGGAGCCACGTGTGCGCATGCAATGCGGAAGGTCACTGGAGTCTGAGTCAGAGGAACTGCGTGTATTGCACCTACCTCGGTGCACACACACCTACACACGCCACGCCATGGGGAAGGACAGTGGAGTCTGAGCCAGAGGATGACGCACATAACGTGGACGGAGCCATGTGTGTGTGGATGTGTGCGCACGCCATGTGGAAGGAGAGTGGAGTCTGAGCCAGAGGGTGACGCACATAACGTGGATGGAGCCACGTGTGCGCATGCAATGCGGAAGGTCACTGGAGTCTGAGTCAGAGGATGACGCACATAACGTGGATGGAGCCACGTGTGTGTGGATGTGTGCGCACGCCATGTGGAAGGAGAGTGGAGTCTGAGCCAGAGGGTGACGCACATAACGTGGACGCAGCCACGTGTGCGCATGCAATGCGGAAGGTCACTGTAGTCTGAGCCAGAGGATAACGCACATAACGTGGATAGAGCCACGTGTGTGTGTATGTGTGCGCACGCCGTGTGGAAGGTCAGTGCAGTCTGAGCCAGCTCTGTGAGTAGTGACACACTCGACCATGGAGTGGAGCAGTGCATCACCGCTGAAACTAGTCTAGTTGTACCAGAGTAAGGAAGTCGTAACCTGTGGTTCCCTACAAATTCCAACCATAACAATTTTATTATAAACAAGAATGTATAACTGCTNAAGGAAGTCGTAACCTGTGGTTCCCTACAAATTCCAACCATAACAATTTTATTATAAACAAGAATGTATAACTGCTGTAAGACTCTCCAGTAAATAAATAACGTCGCGTAGCGTCAATCTGTCTTGCACAGCGATCACTATCCTGCAAGTTGCGCTGTTTCTGGAGGAAAAAATCGAAATCTGTTGAACTCACGCGCGTAAGACTGTGGTTATTTCCGTTTCCTACAAATAACTTCTAATCCCTCAGTGCTGCAGACATAATGTAATTATCACTGATATAATATAGCATTGTTGGACACAGCAATATACTCCTATTCTTTAAACTGTGATATGTAAAATGTTGTGTATTTGACAGTGTTGAATATAATTTGGCGCAATTTGTGCAAGAATCTGTGAGCTTCTTGGTTGTCTCGTGTTGCACTGAGATAGGTAGAGAGTGTCCCGACAGCGACCCGTAGTGACGAGAGTTCTCGGCTTATGAAATAATAAACTAGATGCTTCTCCTACTTTGTGTTGGTTGCAGCACTACGCCACGACCCATCTACGTGTTACACATCGCGGTGGAAGCTCTGAACGTATTCGGTACAGCGCCACGACGTAGCAGGCTATGCTTTATAAGGGTTGGATTGATGCTGATTGTGTAGTCATGTACTACGTTTGATGTGTTAAGGCTCTAGAGGATTGTAACTTATCACAATCGTACTTCGTCGAATAAATCCACCGCTGTTAAACTCAATATCCGTGCGTCTGTGATTCTCAAGTCTTGACCAGCAGAACGTCCAACTAAATTGCTTCCGCTCGGCATCACACAAGGTTTTCGCCGGAACGCAATCAGATGCATGCTGCAGCAACAGTTCGCACAGAAATCTTCCTTCCTGCCACAATCTCTTCGTGGAGAATAAGCTGCGCCACCATTTGCAACTGTGCATTGAAACACGTGCCAGGGTTTGCAATAACGATCGCGTGCACGTTCGTGACGACACATGCAGTACACGGTGCAACGCATGTGCGTTCGCGCCTTTACACGCGATCGCAACAAGACAATTATATATACCTGTATATGTCTAAGTTTGTATGTGCCTATGCTCCTTATACAATTCTACACAAATTGAGAGATCTTAATCAAATTTGGTAGATATACCCTTCAGTACCCAGCTTAAAATACTGTGTACGCAAAAATGGGCTCTGGTATTTTTTTTTTTTTTAACCCTTGAAAGCAATTTAATAATCTCCGAACTTTCATTGGGTACGAAACCCTTCTAATGGGGTCATGTGTCTCATATAGCCCTATTATAAAGGACAGGAAAATTTCGCGGTTTAATTTTCTGACAAGCTATACTTCGTACAGGAATAACAATTATGATATGATTCCAACTGGATCACCTTTTATTAGNTTAACCCTTGAAAGCAATTTAATAATCTCCGAACTTTCATTGGGTACGAAACCCTTCGAATGGGGTCATGTGTCTCATATAGCCCTATTATAAAGGACAGGAAAATTTCGCGATTTAATTTTCTGACAAGCTATACTTCGTACAGGAATAACAATTATGATATGATTCCAACTGGATCACCTTTTATTAGATAGGCCCAGGTGAACCCTGAGCTCATATCTGAGCTACACGGGAATAAACACCGAATCCCGTGCCACGTGATCCCAGGTAGAACTGGTTAAAGCTGGGGCACCAGCCAATGAACACAAAGCTGGGGCTCGAAAGTACATAGAGCAGTGGAGTGTAGTCTATAGGTCTTTAAAAACGCGAAATTTTCTTGTCCCTGCCTTTTACACCCAGGCAACGCCGGGTAGTTCTGTTTTTATATTACGATGATGCCCGACTGGATTCCAACTTGTGCCGAAAATGCAAATATTTAAAGCTGAACCGAGTATGACTGGCGACCACAGCGAAGGGGCCGGAGTTACAACGCAGCTTAAGGCCTGGGACATTCCCGTCGACCGGCGGCGTTGGCGTAATCTGCACCGCATATGTCAAGCCTCTGTTCCCCGGCTGTAATTCAATCACCGGCCAGTCATAATCTCGGCTACGTCGCGCCGGCGTGGCTGTGGTTGCGCCGCTACCCTTGTCGGCGTCGCGACGCTGCGCGACGCTCTCGTGAGCCATAAAGCCTGTTGGAAAGCTGCCGGCTGCACCTCTCTGCCGTCACTGCGCCGCTCTTCGTCATTCCGTGTGATGTACGGCGCGTCCCTGCGAGAGCTCGCACTCGCCCTGCGTGCTCGCATATCACTCGCAGTCGCACACACGCGTGCGTAACACATCGGCGTGCATGTTGGCGCGTCTAGTGGAAGCCGGGCCGGGAGTGCTCTAGTCCGTTCACGGTCACTTCCAGATGTTGGCAAGCCATGCTGTAGTTCTACTTCCAGGATATTCCTCCGCCACCAAAGGGTCATCGCACCGCATTCGTGCGCACTCAGTGTGATAATAATTTGCATGAGAACTATTTCTTTCTAGGCTTTGCCAAAATTATTTTTTTCCTCACAGTTTTAATTCATATTAATTATAAACGAAATATTATAATTCATAAATAGAATATTAACAACATTTTAATTTAATGAAAATGTTAAGGTGCACTAATTTTAAGACAAGTATAAAACGCTTGCGCTATATGGCGTAGTTAGGAAACAACCAATCACGTCATATATGGTGCGATTGTTCAAAGGTTTGATTCAAGAAGTGTGAAGAAACCCTGAATAGACTTTAATCACGGCGTAGGGCTGTTGAATATAACAATGGACTGGAAGAAGGGCGTCAGAAATGAGTGTGTGAGTGAAGGAATGAAAGGGCACGGGATAGGGGAGATCCCCGAGAAACCCTGCCGACCAGCGGCATCGTACTGCACGATTCCCACATGCAAGAATCCAGGAGGGACCCGGCCGGGGATTGAACCAGGTTCGCCATAGTGGGAGGCAAGTAGGTTAACCGCTCAGCCACCGCGGCCCTACTCGTTACCAATAAAGTCGTTACTTGTCAGAACAGTTTTTTTTTCAGTAACGAATATGTGACTTCATTATGATTATGTTTCATTAAAGCCCTCTAAATAACGATAAACGTCGTCAGATTACGCGCTACTTTTCAAACATAATGTAATTTATATTAGTTACATCGGATTTAATGAAATTTTTTGATCGTAAATGTATCTTGAATTATTGTTGCACATAACAATTAATTTCACCACCGCTAGTTAACATGTTATGCTCAGGACCTCTGGACCAAACTCCACAAGTCCTGTAAATTAATACAAACAATAATTATTACGGTTTCCATTGACATCAACGTTTGTCCGTTATGACTGAGCCAGAGATTGCAATTTGGACTCGATTTCAATGGACTTGTTAACGTGCCCTGGTATTATGCCTGAAGGCTTATCATGGGATGGCTTATAAACTGACCTATAACCTAACCTTAATTAACCCCTATGCGTTACCTTTCGTTACCTAGAATTCGAACACAGAACCTCCCACACCGCAGACTGGCTGCGCACCAACCGACAGCGCCATGGGACGTTAGTGACTGCAATTTATTCAAGAGTACTACTCACTGACGCAATTTCGACTTAATTGTCCTCTTGCTTCAAATAAATATGTGGAAACGAAATGAACATGCAATCTTCTCATCCCACATATTTTATTGCCACTCATTTTAACTAAAAAGCCTTGTTCGGGTCACAAACTGACTTCATATGGCGGACAGAACAAATATCTGAACGTTTAGAAGTTCGCTTGTACTGTCTCCCAAAGCTATCAAAAATTACTCACCTCGCTTCACCCTCATTAACTCCCAAGACCTTGATGTTAAGAGCCGCCAAAATCTCTTCACTCACTCATTCACGCATGCACTTCTTCTGTGCCCGTTTTCTTGCTCATCCGTGCATCGTAGCACGGGCCTAAGGCCGAATAAGGGATATAGGATGTTCATAGTAAAATGAGCACTTTTGAAAGCCATGCTTGAGATCTACTTGTATGCGGAGCTTGTAATATTCCACAATGTGTACCATTAACATCACCACGGGCCTGGTTACTTTATCCATGTGTCTGTCAAAAGATATTGTAGGATTATTAGATAAATAAATATGTTATAAATTTGTAAATTCTTACATTTGCATGAATAAAAAAAACACACAGAAAAATAAATAATTTGATTTCTTGTAAATGTTTACTTAACCCTTTAAATTCAACGCTGAGTCATGGAACTACTTTCGCTCCATTGTAACCAACTTAACTAGGCGCATACCTGTCAGTGTGACCTTTCATATTCATGTAGGAAGGGTAAGTGACTTTCTTAAGAACATAAACTTCAAAAGTGCTCAAATAACCGTGAACATCCTAAATAAGTTAACGAAATAATGATCATTGAATGTCTTTTACAGACAGACCAATGAGGCAGCTGTACGAAGAATCAAGTTTCACAGTGTGATAGTCATTGCCATGTCTGCAGATATGACGTAAGCGCTTTTATTGTTATTTTCCATTCACTCATGCTTGAGATTAAGATACCGATATTTTGTACATATAAAGTACATGAAAACTAATTTTGTGTATCTTAAAAAAAACACGTTTATTTCATAGTTCCGGGATATTTGTGGATAGGGTTAGAATGTACCACGTACCAATATATGTGTAGTAATAATTCGTTTGTGAGGCAACCACTACTGATTAATCTTGCGTCTATTTGATAGTTAACATTACGCCATGTAAATGTACTTCATGATTTTGAAAGAGTATAAGCAGTAAAAAAAAACCATTTTATCTGTCAGTATTAAATGTGTTTTGTACATTTATACATTTTCACATGTAAATAAAGTTTTTCTGTACCTTGACACAAACTATAAATCAGCGAAATACAACAACCATTATAATCAGTAAGTTGCAACTAATTTCAAGTGGACTCATTTTCACTGATTGTCTCCGACTACAATCTTTTTTCATTATTTCTAGTTTAAAGTCTGAATCTCTCAAAACAGAAGCTGCAACGACAAGCGAAAATTACTTTGCTTACCCCACCATGGCATACCAGTTACAGGGCACTACCGCAAGCGCGGGTCACTTTGTGACAAGTTGGGGTCACTTTGTGACACAAAAATCACCTTTAAATGACCCGCTATTTCAGTGGAATATTTCAGATATCCAGTGGCGCCAATTGAACCACTGAGCATTACAAATGGCCTCTTTGAAATTGACGGAATTGTAAATAACAGGGAAAAATCCTGCGTCACAAAATCACCCCCAAGCCCAAAGTCAACCCCGCTTATGGTATGTATAAAGTCCGGAAACCAACACCAAAAACGCGAAGAAGTTACGTTAGAGGTCCGTTCTGAATATGCTATCTCCTTATTCGTCACGACTGAGTCTGTAGGTTTCCCATGTATAATGTACTTGACTTTCATATCTAGGTGGTTGGGGCACTCGCCTCACACCAAGCCGAACTGGGTTCGATACCCGGCGGGGCAACACTCGCAGTTTTGCACCTAGGAATCGTGCCGGACAATGCCGCTGGTCGGCGGGTTTTCTAGGGGATCTCCTGTTTTCCACGCCATTGCATCACGCTACTGTTCCATACTTCACCCTCATTCACCTACATCGCTTCACCCTCATTGTCTCTTAAGAACTCGATATTTAGAGCAGCCCAAATCTCTTCACTCATTCTAAAAGTAATTTATATACCAAAATCCTAAACTGAAACATTAAATGTGATCTTAGGCCATATATATATATAAACATACAGTCCAGTCATATTACCACTGCTTCAACTACGAACATATTAAATGAAACACAGCCGTATAATCTGCATATACTTCAATGCAGTTATGAAAATGTTCATGATATTTGTATGTGCAGTCTGACTTCTATGTAATACATTAAACTTTGGCTTACATGAAAAATGTAATGCATACGTGCATAATCGCAAACACAAACATATAGCGCACAGTATGAGTGACCAGGGGGAAGGAGGGAGAAACTGGTCACATTTAAATTAACATTCTAACTGCCACAGAATATTTTAGACTTGGCCTCATTCTGAGGCGCGATTTTCCACTTATCGACGAATCCAATAACGAAAGGCGTTGCTACCTCAGCATAAAAGAGGTAAATATATTCTGATAGGCAGCTGACAACTCTACTTTTTTCCATGGCCTCATGCGAGAATATTTAGTACAAACCCTATCTCGCACGAAATCAGGAGATAGAGCAGGTTACACTTTCAGGAGAATTCTGCACGAAGACAATGATTCTGTTGATCATTCCATTATATGCATGTGACTTCCTATGTATCGACCATAGCGGTAGGAGAAAAGCTACGAATACAACTCTGCAAAAAGGAATCAGGCGGAAAATATTAATTGTGAGGAAAACTCGAAATTTTGGTTTTGAGAACGGAGCGGAGATCTGTAGTGTTGTGAGATCGTTGTACGAACACAAGAAATTCCCAAAACACTGAGTGTTCATGAGATTAAATTATTGAAATAATAGCAAGTCAATATATTCCGAGGCCATAAACTTGGTATTTAGCTTCATGTTTGATCTGTGGGCTCGTTTCTCGTGGTATTTTCCTGATATTTCCCCCTGTAAAGATTTTTCATGCGATGCTTCACACGAAATCAATTTTGCGTAAGTTAGAGCAGCTTAATTGTTTCCGCGGCGTAATTCAGCGGACAAATGAGGGAGGATCTGGCGGCAGGCGGCGGAAGTAGCTGGGCGGACCGGAAGTGAGCAGGTGCTAGCGTCTCCCGCGAGGCGAGAGTCCAACTTGAAGCGTGAGCTCTCCTCCTGAGCAGAGGCCCGATCAATGGCGGGCCTGTCCTCCGCTCGCCTCTCGAAGCGAACAATGGGGACGTTGCAAAGTGTTCCGTTTAGCCACGCCAGGTCTTCAAGGGCCTCTTTCTCCACGAGAACTCGCATCATCTCCGAGCTGCCTTCCCCTCGCCGCACACGTTTAAACCCTGCTATTTTTCTCCCTTCAACAAGTGTCGCCTCTCGTCGTGGCAGTTTGCACACACGATGCCTCGCCTGCTATTCATGGACTGGACGTGAGGGAGACTGATATCCGTCTTCTGCGCATGCCCATAACATTGATTCGCCCATCGCCAGTACAACTCTCAAAACTACGTGCTTAAAACTGATGAACGTGTTATTTTTTAAATTAGAATGATCAACAGTTCCACCCTTTAAACAAAAACCACATTTTGGCTAACTTCAGTATATTCTAATCGCATTAAAACTATGTAAGAGAGAGAGTGTAAAAACATCTCACCCCACTTACTTACATAAACCATATTTTAACTTCAAATCCTATCCACGTAGATTTTTATATTAGTTCTGCCAGAAAAGCAGTCCATTGTTGAAACGCTGACAGTATCTGCTGCACAACAAATCGATTTTCCCTCTCAAATTAATTTAAAATCGTGCATGTCATAGAATATGAGTTCTACAGGAGACCAAAGTCTAGTGATATACGTGTCTAGTCTTTCCCCAATAAAGAGCAGTATTATACAGTTATTCTTTTGGAACATTGTAGAAGGCGGATGAGAGGATTTTATACTCAGCCATCGTTATATCTTCTACATTGCGACATTATCGCCGTCGCGTTAAGTTTATCAGCGCCATCTACTTCTGTGCGGTAATCTACTCTTTGCTCGGCTCGGATCCCCTCCTCTTTCCGCTCGGTTCTCCCTCCCTGTCTACCCCTTTCACTTCGTGCGTCATATTTTTTTGATTGGCCGTGGTAGTTTATTTAATAGCTTACAAGGCCTCGCTTCACCTACTTTACGCCCTTCATACGTCTGATACGTTACGTCGCTACGCTACGCCTGCAATATCTTCCATTGTTCCTGATGGTTTAAATCATGTTTGCTATTCGACTGTTTCCACGACTTCATCGCCAAGGCGTTATTCTTTTTAATGGTTTAATGTTCGTTATTGGAATGATTTTATCAGTCGGAGCTTTGACGGGTGCCAAACGACTGCCTCCCACCGTATCTGTTTTAATTACTTTTAATATTATGTTATTAGAAATGGAGACTTTGATGGGCAATTATTGCTACCCTCCTTTCTATAGTATTTTAAAGTTAAATGGGTGCTGTGAATAATTCTAACTCAAGTAAGGATAGTAATTTTTTAGCTGTTGTATTGGCAAAATAATGTTTGGCTCTTTGTAAATTAAATTCTTGTTGAAAGGGAGTCGATATGCAATTTATATACGTTGTAATTTGTTTCCTTCGGTGCTCCGAACCTAGTGATGCGTTTTAATGAATTGTATCAATTGTATAAATTATTAATAATTTGTTGCTCATTGTGATTACTATCTATCAACGGCTGATATTGATATACATTTATAATTTTCAAGTCTTTTATGGGTTGTTTGCCATTCAGAAATTTGTATTTTTTTTTAAACCAAAAAGTGTTTAAACTTGTAGGTAGTTAATTGTAATTGTCACAACATAAACATACTCTTATGTAACAGTCTCATATCTTTTTCATTTTAAAGCAAATAAATATCATCCATCTTTGATTTTTTTTTACAAATTTTCGTTATTTAAATTTTATGATCGGGCATTGCAAATAACAGTCATATCCGTATTTCCCTATGTGAGACAAAAAATATTAAATTATGAGAAAAATATTTGATTACGGTTACGTATGAAAAACGAGTAACGGATGAAAAAGTAGTTGTATTTCAAGGCCAAGCAGGAACGAAGCTGCAGTGGGAAGAAAGAAACCCTCCCTAGTCAGAGACAGCATTACGTAACTTTGTTGTTATTTCGTGTTTATATGTCTGTGATATTGGGAAATAACTGTATGTATATTCCATACTTTAACGCATTCCCCATGCATATTTCAAACATTTTGTGTGTGGTTTATATGCAGCGTAGGGGCAGTGACATATTTCAGAGGTTAATTTCAAAAGCGCTCACTTTAACATGAACAGCCTTTAGCAAAGAGCCAGTGCACGACTTTGCCTTGAAATTCAGTTTGTAACGAAATATTCTACGAGAGANATATTGGGAAATAACTGTATGTATATTCCATACTTTAACGCATTCCCCATGCATATTTCAAACATTTTGTGTGTGTTTTATATGCAGCGTAGGAGCAGTGACATATTTCAGAGGTTAATTTCAAAAGCGCTCACTTTAACTTGAACAGCCTTTAGCAAAGAGCCAGTGCACGACTTTGCCTTGAAATTCAGTTTGTAACGAAATATTCTACGAGAGANTGAACAGCCTTTAGCAAAGAGCCAGTGCACGACTTTGCCTTGAAATTCAGTTTGTAACGAAATATTCTACGAGAGATAATAATGACAAGCAAATCATCTTAATGGGGAGGTCTCCCCGCAATCTTGAAATTGCGTTTATTCCTCCATAATTTAATTTCCACGTTCAACATTTGAAAATCAAGCTCGTGAAGTCACAGGGGACATCTGAGTGGTTATTTGGAAGGTAGATTCCTTGGAATCTGGATTGAAAACCGCCAGGTACAGTCATCCGGGATCGAACAGCTAACCTCCTGACTACGAGTCGCGTTCGCCACTGCAGGACTAACCACGCCCGACTCGCGTAGTGGACGTTTACTTTGAGCGTAGTGGGGATTTCTTACTATGGCCAGTTGTAGTTCAGCTGTACAAAGTTATACATTTTTACGATCGAATATTTTACGAATGAACCCGTTAGTCTCAAATAAAATTAGTTATTTAGAATAGTGCGCATACTCAGTATCCAAGGAGAAAAGGACACGGGATTACAGTATTACGTATCATTATAACAGTCAAGCACATAATACAATTTTTTATTTTAGAAAGCCATAATACTCTTACTGTTTTACCAGAAAAATATAAAGAATCTACTTGATTATTTTCTGCCTANTTATTTTAGAAAGCCATAATACTCTTACTGTTTTACCAGAAAAATATAAAGAATCTACTTGATTATTTTCTGCCTGCCAGAATGTTTTATGCACAACAAAACTAAATGTTTTTATTTGTAAACCGTCAGAGTTACAGTGGCAGAAATCTTAAACAGAAAACTGGTTGAATAATCTCTTCATATTTTGTTGGACACATAAATTTGTGTTTTGTCAAACAGATGTTTATAGTTGCAGCACAGAAATTAATACTTATAACATTTTGTATGAACTCTTGCCAAGATTTCAGCCCTGCTTAGTATGCAATAGTTTTATGCATGTGAGAAAGAACTTTTTCCTTGGACGAGTAATTTCTGTAATATGCAGAAATAAATTTAATTGAAGTTCCTAATGCTACTATATTTGTGATAGTTTAAGTGCATCTAGTTTTTATTTATAAATCTTTCGAAATGTTTACAGTTGTGATCACGGAACGCATTACCAGTACAATCTCACAATTGTTACTGTTGCAGATCTTGTTACAATCTCAAATGCTATCGTTGGTTATATTCTGTCATGCCACATGTAGTAAAATGTATTCGAAATTTAAAAATTCGTGTTTCTGACCTTTTGTTGAAGAGCTACGCGCAGATATATTATTTTGTAAAAATAGAGAAAAGTTAAGTCATACTAACGAGTAAAATATATTTATATATTTGCGTCATGAAAAGCACATTGCATGCCTAAAACAATATTCTGTAAAAAAAAATTTTGTAAATTGAGTTATTGCAATAAAAAATGAAATAACTTAAATTGTAGTTAACATAGTCTAAAATTTTTTCAAGGAACTTACGTTCATGATAAAAGTATAATGTGAATAAACTTTAAACGCATTGTTCGAGTCTTTTTTTTTTTTTCCCTGCAAATAGTTCTTTGGAAACATAGCTAGTTTTGCATATATACCATTTATGTTTCAGTTTTTTCATCTCCACGGTTAAACATATTTCCGAACTTTAACAATAAAACCTTCTGAAAGTATATTTTTTCCCCTCAGTTCAACTGAAATCATGTTTACGAGATAGCACTGGAGTTTGTTTTATGCCCTTTTGTTTTGATCATGTAAACACCACTTATATTTCTGAAATTTCTCTCGTTCTCTGCGGAGAACGTATTACGTACCTGGCTGGTGAAGTAATGCCTTAAACTTAATATTCCGACAAAGCACACGTGATAAAGTACGTTCAGTCCACAGTCGTTCGTATCAGTAATCTTACACAAGTCAATATCTGTAGGAATCCCCTCTAAACCATAGACTGGCAACGTGCTTGTTGCTTCTCATCGCCTAACACACTGTAAAGACCTCACTTTCCCGGTATTTCTATCGCAGCTAACAGAAATTAAGCATCTGTGCATCACCAAGGCAAAGAGTTTTGAAAGATGGTTCGTGCTTGAGTAGGCGAGTTTCTGAATCATAACTTCTCATACCCTTTAGAACAGTAGCGCATTTATAATTTGTTTTACAGATTGAATAAGGTTATATTAAATCTTATCAAGTAAAGTATTTAAAAAAATACTCTTAAAGACAACAAAATATGCACTTGGGTAATAGAGGCGAGTTTAAAATTACTCTTCCTTTTAAAAGTAGATAACTTAAGTGTTCTTTCACTGATGTGATATTTTCTTCTGCGGTGTGCGGCTGCCTAATTATATTATTTTTCACAAAGTTGCCTTCAAGGTCTTGATTTCACTGAAAATTTTAAGGATGATTTTAGGCATCAACTTATTGCCTATACGAAAATTATATAGAGATATTATAATCGGCACACTATCATGGTGTCACTGATGTAATATTTACTAAATGCAATTCCGCGGAGACATTAATCAAATGACACACGACACTAACGGTTGGCGAGAACTGACGGAAACCTGGCGTGTCTGATCACGTGCGCGTCATGGTCGACTGCAATGCTACTGGTTCAACACCTGCCAGCTGTGCCGGGGGAAGTACTCCCACGTGGCTTCCACGGGCATCACAGGTACACCACGATGCTGTTATGTCATTGATATGTGCCTCTTTACTGCTTTGACAAATAACTGTTATTTGTACCAGGTGTAGGAAAAGTTCTGTTTTGCCTGAAAAATATCGCACTTAAAATATTAATTTAGATTATTGTTTCATGTAACAGGTTGTCACACTTAATTCAAAAACGCTGATGTTGCATTAATGAAGTTCTAGCTACTTAAATTAATTCGTATGTGACGGTAAATGGATTAGTGATATATTCTTGAAAGTTGAATTTTTCCGTTGCNAATATCGCACTTAAAATATTAATTTAGATTATTGTTTCATGTAACAGGTTGTCACACTTAATTCAAAAACGCTGATTTTGCATTAATGAAGTTCTAGCTACTTAAATTAATTCGTATGTGACGGTAAATGGATTAGTGATATATTCTTGAAAGTTGAATTTTTCCGTTGCAGAGCAGTTTTCCTATTTTCCTAATTATTTCTTTCTCAACTGTGAAATTTTTCGGGACAATCAATAGCTAGTTACGTGTTCTGCTCAAAGGAAGGTCATTATCATTCACACCCCTCATTTGTCAAGCGATCGTTTTGTTGTCTGTCAATCGCCCTTCATTCCGCTCTTTGCGGCGTACCCTGCTCTGTTAAACTGGACCCCAGCGCCAGGCTTCACCAGCCCCGGAAATAGGGGAGGGATTACCATCAGAGCCCTTTTTGTTTCCGCACCGAGTTCAATCAGGCGTATAAAAAATCTATTAGCAGGACTTTTTTGGCATTGTTTTGTTGTAGTGAACGTTGCCAGATGTTTAACTATTAGTGTTGTGTAGCTCGGTTGTCGTTTATTTTTATTTTAATAGTTTTCGCGTTATTACGTGAGGAATTATCCATAAGTAGACGATAAAATAAGTACCAAAATATGACTAAAAACTATTCACTTTTAAATTTTTTGATAAGTATAGCCACTGCTTCTAAATTTTATCACCGTTTGAAATATCTGTGTGGCTCTCTATTAATCCGAAACCGTTTTTTACGTTTTCTTCTAGCATACAAAAGCTTTATTTCAAATTAACGAAACAATCTACCATTTAATAGGTTCTGACATTTTATTTTTGGGTTTTCTCACAAAAAATCGTCTTCGAGAAAATACTATGGGACGAATATACGTAATACCCAGGTGCAAAAATTATGTTACCTGTGCCGATTTGTTAATGTATCCGTTTATATTTGTGTCAGTAATAACGCCTGATATTTGCATGTATTTACAGCTAAATATTATGAATATAATATAGGTTCTGATCGTGTTGCATCAGATCAGTTTAGCATTCATTAACAAGAATAAAAAAGTTAAAATAAATGGTTTCAAACTACGCACGACCGTACACTTTAAAAGTTTGTGCCATGAAACAAATACCAAATAAAAGAGAATATAAAATCGCAGTTCCACAAGTACAGAAATTCTTAAAATACATTACTATTATTTAATTTTGCAAATATGTTTTCAATTTTATAAAATGGTAACCATTTAGAATATTTCGAAAATTAATTCAATTACAGTTTTATGTGACTAGTTTTTATGAAACAAAGGTAAATGTTTTTGAAGTTAACATTTATTCTGTGCGACCGCCGTCATAAAATACTCTAACCATCTGAACATGATACTATGCTTTAATCCAGATTTTACTTTCAAATAGTTACCGGTCGTTTTATTTTAGCAAACAGTTCATTCCAGTTCCTCCGAACTTTTCCTAAGTCTTGCTAAAGTTCTACTTTCAGGCTACCCTTCCGCCTCGTGCAGGCAGAGATTAACCAAGTTTAGAAAATTAAAACGATTCGATAACTCACCGCATTTGTGCAAACTCTTTAATAATATTTTGCATAGCACAATTTTTTACAGGTTATTACTAAAACACCCATTTCCCCCCTGCTATTTTCATATTATTTATATATGAAATAATATAGTTTATAGATAAAGTATAAGTAAAAGTTATTCAACAAAAACTGAAGTATAAAACGGCTGAGATACATGACGTCGATTCTTCAGTACAGTTATGTTAACAACACAAAATACGCGGTTTTTCAGGAGGCACATTGATATATCAAGAAAATAGTATATTCTAGAGCATTGTCATGCTGCAATATCATACGTAAAAATATGACCATGATTTTTTAAGTTGTTAACTTTTACGCGTAACAGAAATTTCCATACAGCAAAGTGTAAAGCTATTAACTAAAACAGCTTATTGTTTATGTTGTATGACTTTTACTGGGGTACAAATATTAAGGAAACAGTTAAAAACTTCATACCTGGGGTGATTTTTCAAAGTTTGAGTGGGAAATGTGTGAAGATACCACAAGTTAACTTTATCAGCCGTACACTAAAGATGAGGTGGACGGCTTACACGTAACATGACCCATCCAAAAGGAACACACTCGACTGTCAACGTCACATGGTCAACAGTGTTGAAAGAGTTGGTTTACATCTTAATTTTCAAAATATTATCACGTTTATATGAACTAAACATTTTTACCGATTCGAAATTAATCAAACTGTATTACAAATTGGTTAGAAGAAGTATAGAAATATCACAATGCACTTGTTTACTAATGAATGTTATAACCTCAAATCCAATCCAAGACCTTTTTGCTAGACATGTTGGCGGAAAAGGAGTTCAATGTTGGGACACGGTGACTGGTTGTGCGCAGCCAGCGAGATCGCTCTACCTCCTCTGTACCAGCAGGATTGCACAGACTGTGCTGGACCACGTCCCGTCCCTCAGCGTTACTACTCTCGGGCAAGCAAAGTGCCGACCACACAGGCGACAGACAAGACACTGCTAGTCTTGCCTGTCCGTGTGGCGCCCTCTGGCGGATGCTGCAGACCACGTGCTCACCCTCTGCATGCCCCAAAGCCCACGAGATCACCGACAACCCCAGCCAGTAGGACTTCAATTTACCAATAATAGCTGTCATCATTAAAAATGCGCAGTAAGAAAGAAAAGACTGATAAGTGTAGGGTTATGCCAATGTCTAAGGGAGAAAACATTCAAAAATACACAGTTCTTATAAAATAGATAGTGTCAAATATTTTTAATATTTTCTTACAAGAGTTACAAGGACCATAAAAATCAATATTTTATAATGAAAAATATTATATTAGCATACGTTTTGTACTAAGCTTACGTAGTGATTCCCCAGACCTTATTTAAAACGCAACGACTATTAACCACATCTCTCTTTAAAAGAACTTGATCAAAATCTTTAGAACTGAGTTCTAAAACCTCATGCATCGTTACATTTAAAGATGCTACGTTTCAACTAACCGATAGCTGAAGGCCATTACTTTAACATCACATACTAAGCTTTACTTATTTTCAGCAAAAACCACTGCAGCTGACGATCCTGGGAGAGGCAGCCATCGTTCTTCCTCATGCAGGCATTTTCAGCTCTATTTTTGATTTTAAAAAAATCTACATAAATGAAACTTAGCGATACAAGGAAAGAACTAACCATTTTAATAATTTTTTTATTTACGGTCATATTGATTAATAATAATATTTACATAATTAATATAGAGCACGCCTCTGCGCTAAAGTCGTCGTTGTCGGGAACCATACATGTATTTTGACGTCATAAGCACCCCAGCGCTAGCACGCACCACGGCCATTCCAGCAAGCAGAGAGAGTAGTCAGTTGAAGCAAGTCGCCTGGTTGAGGCCACACGTATAGGGGCGTGAGCTCCCGTGTTGAATAAGCCCATACTACAAGTCGTCATCATCCTCGGGCCAACGTTAGCCGCAGCGAACCACACATCAACTACGTCGATTCACCTCAACGGTGAAACTTCAATGAGATAGGTGTAGCAGCTTCAATATGTTAAGTATCCCAACGTAAAATAAGTGGCGGTGTCGGGCTAGGATAGGCGGACGAAACATTTTTCAGGAGGTTCAAATGCGTTTGAAAATGTTGCATGTGACAAAAGTGCCTCGGTTTCTGAAAGCGAGCGCAATGACAGTTCGCTAATCACGCAGCTCGGTGCGGCAGTCGCTCAAACGACCCGAGCTGCGAGAGACAGCGTCGCCCGTTGAAGGGATTACAGCAGCCTTCAGCCCTCCTTTCAGGCGGTCCGGGACCAGAACCCCTCAGCAGATTTACCACGCCGCTAAACTCGGCACGAGCAGCCGGTCCCTTTTCACTCCTCTCAACACGCTACAAGCACAGGAGCCCAGACTCCTGGCTTGGAACTGATCTCCGACGTACGCACTCAGAGGGTTGATACAGCCCTTGTTAACTTATTGTTCCCTCGTGAAGATAAGCAAAGGAGCACGNCGACGTACGCACTCAGAGGGTTGATACAGCCCTTGTTAACTTATTGTTCCCTCGTGAAGATAAGCAAAGGAGCACGAAGCAATGTTTGATTATATTGGTCTCCGAAGGCAGCCCAAATATTGTACAACGTTCTATATACCGGGCAGCTCTACACAAACCACACCGGCGAGTCTGCAAAAAATAACTTTGCTGTAAGATTTGATACTATTTATCTTATTTGGAAATACCTTCAAAAACATATTCAGTTTTTATCCGTTGTTGTATATTTTATACTCTTAATATTCTTGATGTAATGGGAAGTATTTCTCGTTTAATTTATCGCCAAAGTTGAATATATTTATTTAGAAAGAAGAATGCTTGGTGGACAGAAACTATCGCTATTTATGAATCAAGAGTTATTTTACGTTGCCCATCTGGCGTTCCCTTTGAAGCACCATACATTTTCACAACTTCTCGTTCATGAATTGAAATTATGTAATTACAAATCTACAGACCAGACAAAATTTATATTACATGAATTTGAAGTAATATTATAAAGTAAATGTTTTGTATTAGGCCTACTAAAAATCGGCATATTTCAAAACTTCCTTATCGGAAAAAATGCATAAAACTTATGAATCATTTTACAGTTCACATGTTTTACTACAAATAAAATAAATATAAGTATAGTCGACTGGGTCGACAATCCACGCAGCCACTGACAATAAATGTAAGGTTGTTGGTATTGGGGAATGTCAGCGGAGTGTGACGTGTCTGCATGCTGAAACTTGGGCGTGAATTTAACTTATAGAGTGACGTCACGCAGGAAGCAAGAACAAGTTGTGATTGGTAGTTCAGTTTCCTACTCCACCCGCTCAGTCTGACTGACGTACATGCGGAATGGACTTCACCATATCCTTATCTTTGTTTCCAGGAAAGTTATGTCTGTAACTGGACACAAGTATTTATAGTTGTAATCAGATATTTGTAGAGCAAGGGAATGACGTATTTACAACCGCCTTCTCTGAAACAACTCAATAATGAATCTTCAACATGGTTACGAAACGTAAATCATCTTTCATTTGCTGTCGAAAATAAGCAGAACGGTTAGAGAGACTCACACCTAGACACACAAGTACTGATAATATTTTGCAGAAGCGTGAAAGAGAATACCCACCTTACAGGTTAACCTGTATCATTTTGGATACTTTTCTCAATAAATTAATAACCTACCTAACAGCCCAAACGTGAGAGTCATATGTGTGCCATGTTTGATGTACGTACTATATGCACGTTCACTCTTATTAAAACCATAACAAAAAATCAGTCAAACTTTCTTCATTTACAAACCATTGTCTAACAAAATTCTTGGGTAACTAAACACCTTCCACGTTTACTCTTAACTCTGCCACTAATCATCAGCAAATTAACAACCCAGCACTGAATTGGTATACAAGAAGGTTAAAATGTTCCCAAATTTAATTATTCTTAAACAAAAAAGCATGCAAAATTTTGCTAAAATTAAATTTAAAATATATTTGTAATCGTATTATTGAATTACCCTATTCCATGAAGTTCACTGAAATTCTCTAATTTTTTTATTAAAAATAAGACTTTGCTAAAAGGACAATAACGATAAAAAATGACTGGTTCGCCGAATACTTTAAACAAACTAAAAATAAGTAAATAGTATAACCATATAATAGTTTATAAACCTTCCTTTACTGAAAAATACGCACCAATTTACTCTTACCGATTACACATAACAAGTTTCAAGTGTCACCCAAGAAATACACCAACACTTTTAGACTTAGATAACTATAATTATGTTGAATTCATATTCTCACAAATAAGTAATACAAGGAACATGTAAAAAAAAAAATTATATATATATATACGGCGTTTTGTACACCCGGATTTGTAAATTCCATTTTTGACAAGCTGTTTTAAATTTATAACACAGTGGCATTAAATTTTTCAAAACACTTTTATACATTATTTCTCGCATTTGGTTCATGCTTATTTCATACTCAGCATAGCATTGAGCTAGAACCTATAATCTTTCTTTATTAAGTCCGATCTATAGACAGTAGGCATTTGTATTGGTCTACTTCTAAAACTTTATTCTGTTGTGATATTTCACACAAGCGATAGTACAATTGTAAATACTTTCAAATGTTTACTACATACAATTTAAACAAATGCACTATTTGTGTGTATATATACTGCATTTCTAACGCTACACGTAAAATAACTTGAGTCCAGTGAAAGAAATTTTAGATAAATTCCTTTGAAGCGGTGTTACAGCCCAACAGGGCGACGCCTTGTCGGGGAAAAATATTGTGTTCGTTGTTTCAGAGTAATGAACTTAACATCACGAGCCTTCGTATATTTAAACGGTGCAAACATAGCCGAACACGTACTTGGATCTAAAGCGTTGCGCTAATTAATTGAGTGAACAGGGACGAGCCGGAGTTAATCTAATAACACGTCGATATTATCCGATTTTGATAATTATACGCATGGCAGCCAAACAACATTTTCACTGTATTCTCGGAACCTTCCGGAGTCACCGTTTGCAAGGCTGCAGAGGATTGATAGCAAGACCACAATATTCAGTCATTTACTCCACTGTTTTTCTGAAGTGAACCATATTGTATGGCTGTGGCGAGCGATTACATAGAACTATTATGAAATCAGAAACAACCGTTTTATATTAACATCAAATGTTCATTTCTGCTTACAGGGAAAGGCGATCTGACAATTCTCACTTCAAGCTTCATTGCGTAGAATAGATTATACAGATCCCTCGATACAAAGAAAGTGAATGTTTATAACCTACACACAACTACCCGTGTGTATGCAGCCACGCACCACTACTTTATTGTCTATTCACAGTTTCTTCACACTTTTTTAATCAAGCAATTGCAAAAAAAAACCTCATGTATGACGTGTTAACTTATTTCCTAAATGTCTATATATCACAGGCGTTTTATACTTATGTTCNAAAAAAAACCTCATGTATGACGTGTTAACTTATTTCCTAAATGTCTATATATCACAGGCGTTTTATACTTATGTTCACTTCAAAGTATATCATTTTTCGTCACATTGAAGTATTACCTATATTTTATTTATAAATTAAAATATTTCTTTTATAATAAATATTCATGAAAATAGTGAGAAAATGTGTGTGTTAGTAGCGCCTAGTAAGAGATATTTATCATGCAAAATATTATTACATTTGAGTGCACACCAATTAGGTTCGTTGTACTTTGGTGTTAATGTCTAGACTTAGCTATGTTTAGTTTGCAGGAGGTTTGGGAGTACCCTGGAAGTAAAACCTTAACAGCGGTTCAACAAAAGTGTGAAGTAACCGTGAATAGATTATATAAGTTGGAGGATCAAGTCTATGACATTGTTGTGTATTCTCATCACTGATAATACTGATACCTTTCACCTGGCGCAGACAATATTTTAAAATATTATAATGTAATGTGACTTTAATATAAGCATATCATTCAAAAGTGTCTCTATAACCCAATGTATTAAGAATAAAACAAGGTTTTTGAAATCTCTTCCCTACGTACCATGTTATTGTTTATATAAGAATATATAAGATCAAATTTTCGAAGTAAAAATTGGGATTTTGTTACTCCGTGACGTAAGAAAATGCCGTGTCATGTAGCAGAGTGGTAACACGCTGCGCTCACATTTNTTGGGATTTTGTTACTCCGTGACGTAAGAAAATGCCGTGTCATGTAGCAGAGTGGTAACACGCTGCGCTCACATTTGGTAAGGCCTGCATTAGGTTACTTACTACGTGCGAACGCTGTGGCGGTTCCTTAGGTCCTCGGAGGGTGAAGTTACTATTGGAAAGGAAAAACAGTGTCGTGAGGTGACCTTGTGCTTGGTAAAGCACCATTTCAACTTTCGACTAATCAAACTATAAAACTTCGGCGACATGTTATTAAACAACACTCGTAGACCAAGCATTATCTGCATGTTTCTCCCACCAATATAATTTTAAGTTATAGTATTATCCACGAAGAATATTTCGGGCTTCCACATCATACCCATGTGCTTGTGTTTGTAATGATTCATATTCATATCTACGTTATGAAGTTCCGTTTTGTGATACACCCTGTATGTGTCTTAGTTGTTTGGTCTAGTGAATTCCAGTTAAAAAGCACAATGGATTACATGGTGCCATGTTGCATGATTGATAATTTTCTGATGATAATGTTCGCTAATTTTCTGTGGTAAGCGTACAATGACGATTTATGGGAAGTATGACAAACACCGCCATTTTATTAACTATCTCCAAATCAGCAAGACTTAAAATTCTTACCAATTTTTCCTTAAAAATATACAAATTTTATTCATATATAATAATGCTTATCATAGTTGTGTAGGTTACGTAATTAATGGAAATGGCAATACATTTGATACTTGAGAGGGTAATATAAATTCTACCTTTGAAATAATACTTGCACTGTCATCTGGTAATACCATGAGTGTGGGAAACCTATTTACCGTTAGTCAAAAGTATTCCGTTTAAATAAGTATATATATGGATCTCTGTATTTAAATGTAATGATCTTTACATTAAAATGGAATAAACGTTTCATTGTGCTGAGTAGTGAGCAGCTGTTGAAAGTCAGTTGTCCTCAAATATTATTGGCATTCCTTGTTTACGGTATTTTGCATATCTAAGTGTAAAAATTCTATAAATAAAGCTTACTCCCAGAAAAAGACTAAAATAAATCATTTAACCCTTCGTGATAATACCTTTGTAATATTGAGTGCATTCAAAAATTTTTAAAACAAGAAAAATTTCTACAAATAATTGCATGTTTTAAGCTTCTCTGCGCAGCGTCCTAAAGAAGCGACGAAAGTACAACGATACGTATGTTGTTCAATCCGTCCTAACGTCATCGCGTGTAAGAAAGTCTCACTGTTGGAAATATATAATTTGCGTAGTATGACGCACCGGCGAAAACACTGCACGCCTTGCACGTAGGGGCGATGAAGCACTAGGCATGCGTGTTAATGTCGCCCGTATCGCTCGCTAACTTCTGAGCCTTAGCGGGTTCGAACACTACCGCGGCCATGTACTTTCAAATATCTCATACACGATATTCGCGGTAAAATGAGCACACTTGAAATCCCTCATTAAGATCTACTCGTATGCACATTGTGTGTTATTCCAACAAATGAAAGATAAACATTGTCATGGGCTTAATTACTTTATTTATGCGTCAGTCATGTAAAACTGTCAAAATATTTAAAAGAAAAAATACGTTTTTGAAATATGCTAATTTTGGTTCTTGCGTGTATTCAAATGACAGAAAGTAGCCGAAATTAATTCAGCATTCACAAATGTTTACGTAACGCTTTTAATTAAACGTTTAGATATATAACTACGTTCTCAATTGTTACCAAATTAATTGAGCGTATGCCAGTCATTCTGCCTGTTTAAATATATGCATAAAAGGTAAGTGACATTTTTAAATGCTGCTTTCGAAAATGCTCAACTAACTGTGAACAGATAATAACTAAACAGAATGTACGTAACAGATGTTTACAGACACTCGACATGCCGAGAAGGTATGAGTGCGCCTTGTTTCAAACAACCAGCACTAGAACTGGAGCTCTCGCACTCGTACTGACTACCACAGATCCTTGCACACTTCGCGTGTGGAACACGTCCGTACTCGCACTCTCTCGCTAGTATTTGTGGTAGTTCTTCCTCAGCTGCAATGTTGAGGTGCGTATCTTCTTCGCGAGACAGCCTCGCAACATTGCCTCACTCCATGTCTGCCTCGTGTGTTCATTCTGGTGTTGCGAGACAGCTTTGCGACATTGCCTTACACTATGTCTGCCTCGTGTTTTCTTTCACTGTCGCGAGGCTAAGTCGTCACCCGTAGCTTAACATTGAGGTGACCAAAGCGACAATACCTCCACNCTGGGATTTTGTTACTCCGTGACGTAAGAAAATGCCGTGTCATGTAGCAGAGTGGTAACACGCTGCGCTCACATTCGGTAAGGCCTGCATTAGGTTACTTACTACTGGCGAACGCTGTGGCGGTTCCTTAGGCCCTCGGAGGGTGAAGTTACTATTGGAAAGGAAAAACAGTGTCGTGAGGTGACCTTGTGCTTGGTAAAGCACCATTTCAACTTTCGACTAATCAAACTATAAAACTTCGGCGACATGTTATTAAACAACACTCGTAGACCAAGCATTATCTGCATGTTTCTCCCACCAATATAATTTTAGGTTATAGTATTATCCACGAATAATATTGCGGGCTTCCACATCATACCCATGTGCTTGTGTTTGTAATGATTCATATTCATATCTACGTTATGAAGTTCCGTTTTGTGATACACCCTGTATGTGTCTTAGTTGTTTGGTCTAGTGAATTCCAGTTAAAAAGCACAATGGATTACATGGTGCCATGTTGCATGATTGATAATTTTCTGATGATAATGTTCGCTAATTTTCTGTGGTAAGCGTACAATGACGATTTATGGGAAGTATGACAAACACCGCCATTTTATTAACTATCTCCAAATCAGCAAGACTTAAAATTCTTACCAATTTTTCCTTAAAAATATACAAATTTTATTCATATATAATAATGCTTATCATAGTTGTGTAGGTTACGTAATTAATGGAAATGGCAATACATTTGATACTTGAGAGGGTAATATAAATTCTACCTTTGAAATAATACTTGCACTGTCATCTGGTAATACCATGAGTGTGGGAAACCTATTTACCGTTAGTCAAAAGTATTCCGTTTAAATAAGTATATATATATATGGATCTCTGTATTTAAATGTAATGATCTTTACATTAAAATGGAATAAACGTTTCATTGTGCTGAGTAGTGAGCCAGCTGTTAAAAGTTAGTTGTCCTCAAATATTTTTGGCATTCGTTGTATACGGTATTTTGTATATCTAAGTGTAAAAATTCTATAAATAAAGCTTACTCCCAGAAAAAGACTAAAATAAATCATTTAACCCTTCGTGATAATACCTTTGTAATATTGAGTGCATAAAAAAATTTTTAAAACAAGAAAAATTTCTACAAATAATTGCATGTTTTAAGCTTCTCTGCGCAGCGTCCTAAAGAAGCGAGGAAAGTACAACGATACGTATGTTGTTCAATCCGTCCTAACGTCATCGCGTGTAAGAAAGTCTCACTGTTGGAAATATATAATTTGCGTAGTATGACGCACCGGTGAAAACACTGCACGCCTTGCACGTAGGGGCGATGAAGCACTAGGCATGCGTGTTAATGTCACCCGTATCGCTCGCTAACTTCTGAGCCTTAGCGGGTTCGAACACTACCGCGGCTATGTACTTTCAAATATCTCATACACGATATTCGCGGTAAAATGAGCACACTTGAAATCCCTCATTAAGATCTACTCGTATGCACATTGTGTGTTATTCCAACAAATGAAAGATAAACATTGTCATGGGCTTAATTACTTTATTTATGCGTCAGTCATGTAAAACTGTCAAAATATTTAAAAGAAAAAATAGGTTTTTGAAATATGCTAATTTTGGTTCTTGCGTGTATTCAAATGACAGAAAGTAGCCGAAATTAATTCAGCATTCACAAATGTTTACGTAACGCTTTTAATTAAACGTTTAGATATATAACTACGTTCTCAATTGTTACCAAATTAATTGAGCGTATGCCAGTCATTCTGCCTGTTTAAATATATGCATAAAAGGTAAGTGACATTTTTAAAAGCTGCTTTCGAAAATGCTGAACTAACTGTGAACAGATAATAACTAAACAGAATGTACGTAACAGATGTTTACAGACACTCGACATGCCGAGAAGGTATGAGTGCGCCTTGTTTCAAACAACCAGCACTAGAACTGGAGCTCTCGCACTCGTACTGACTACCACAGATCCTTGCACACTTCACGTGTGGAACACGTCCGTACTCGCACTCTCTCGCTAGTATTTGTGGTAGTTCTTCCTCAGCTGCAATGTTGAGGTGCGTATCTTCTTCGCGAGACAGCCTCGCAACATTGCCTCACTCCATGTCTGCCTCGTGCGTTCATTCTGGTGTTGCGAGACAGCTTTGCGACATTGCCTTACACTATGTCTGCCTCGTTTTTTCTTTCACTGTCGCGAGGCTAAGTCGTCACCCGTAGCTTAACATTGAGGTGACCAAAGCGACAATACCTCCACTCGAGTTTACTCTACCTGAGTTTGCAACCACAGCTTCTTCCTTCATCGCGATATACTTTATTGTGAGGAAACGTAAATGAGACATCAACGAACACACTTTCGGAACAGGAAAGTTGAATGCCAGACTGAACTCTTTCCAGATGTCTTCCTTCCTGGCGTTATTATGATAATTCTTTTCTTTTGAAACCGGACGATACCGCTGGTCGGCGAGTTTCCTCGGGGATCTCCCTATTACTCCAGCCTCGTCATGCTTCACCCTCATCGGCTCTCAACATCACAAAGTCACGACCTGCCTGAATCCCTGCACTCCACTCCCTTCTTTTCTTTTGGATCTCGTAACCTTCGCGAATTAGCCTCGTGGGGCGAAATGGGAGATAAACCTGAGGTGCAAAGAGAGTGTGGCAATAAGGGCGAGGTTCTTGGGTCGCGGGCAGAAAACCGACTGCCGTTGGCTCGTTAGCGAGGTTACTGACTGTAGCTGGCCGCGGGAGTCTCTTGTATCTGTCTCACGACGACCGCGCTAAATGGATACGCGGCTTTGGAGTAACACTGATCATGGTATTTTAAATCACGATTGATTTTACTGTTAGTTGCGATGTGACAGCAGATGATATAACTTGTGACAGCAGATGATATAACTTGTGACAGCAATAACGCATCGGGATGAAGAAAGAAGAAGTTCGTGATGTTAACAAGTTCANGTGGATACGCGGCTTTGGAGTAACACTGATCATGGTATTTTAAATCACGATTGATTTTACTGTTAGTTGCGATGTGACAGCAGATGATATAACTTGTGACAGCAATAACGCATCGGGATGAAGAAAGAAGAAGTTCGTGATGTTAACAAGTTCATCAAAGTGCTAACTACCTTACAAACGATCGGGATGTGTTTGCATACAAGTTCACGGCATTTGCTCACAGATATATTTACAATGTCGCGTCTTATGAAAATTCAGAATGTTGGCACAGCGGAACAACTGCCCTATTTAAATAAATACGCAATACAAATTCAGAGAGCACGTGTAGGGCGAACCTTCTGCCAGCACTCGTCGAACTGTTGTGTGTAACAGCACACGCTGACGTCACTTCCGAGCGTGGATGTGCTGTTCTGGAACGCTGCCTGTATAGTTCACACACGTCGTCTGCCATAAGCGGCACTCGTGGTGGGAATGTGTCCCCTCGTGGGAACGAGCTACCAGTGGGTTCACACTTGCATCACCGCGGAGTCCCTGGTGGCAGGGACAGCTAACACGCGGCGTGTGTGGCCCAGTCTGATCCCACCGCGTGGAGTAGCTCATTATTTATGAGCCTTGAGTCGGGAGCAGGTGGTGTGCAGCCCGCTTCAATCAGCACATTGCGCTGTTCGCAAACCTCCCCGGCCATGAGCCATGCGACGTGAAGTACACTTGCCAAGAGGTGCCTCTGTTGACCTTGACCGATAATCGAGCAGGAAAGAGATGCACAGAACTAGTACTTAAACGCTTATAATGCACATACGAAAACATTATCTTTATAAACATAACCAGAAATTGTTGGTGCACTGATATCTGTACAACCTTAATAGCTTTTTTTTTCATTATATATTCTTTCGTCATATATAAAAATTAACCCTGCTATGTAAATTGCAAAAAAAAACCTACACTTTGAAATCTGATATAAACGTTTAGTTTAATTGCATTTGGCCAAATCTCATTAATATAATATGTAACGAAATGAACCAAATTATTTGGCCACCAGTTGAGGTAACGCACTTTAAATAATTTATTCAGACACCGAACAGTTATATAATTCACGTCTAACGTTACCTCATAAGTAGAATTTTGAAATACGCGCTCGCTACTTAATGTAGCCGTTCCGGTTAGTGTTTATATAAATAGCATATCAATGTAAATTTTTTTTATTGATTTTTTTTTATTTGTTTAAATAACCATGTCATGAAATACTATTTATTACATTGTAATATTTAGTGCCCGAAATGTACTCTTGTGGTTGTTTTGGTTCGAAGTTCAGCTTGACGTCTGGTAGAGAGAAAATCAACAAAATATTAAGCGGCTTGAAAAAATCTGAGAAAGCCTCAAGTATAGAAAGGTTTCAGAATGTAACTACTTGTTCTATGACCCTATCCCCCCTCGCCCTTTGTTGTAAATAAACAATGAGGTTACATGTGCACGAAAATTGTGACTCTTTGTGTTTGTTACATTTTACGGAAACTCGCCCGACAGAATACACGAAGCATACCTACGAAGTGTTGGTGTATTCGTGCCGTTAGCACTAGCTATACTCGCAACGCTACAGAACACATGCCGACTAGTGTTTTGTCATGATTTGTTTGAGTATTTTACCGCATACTAGTTCATCAATCATGTATGAATGATTAGCATTACACCTCATGTGCGTTGTGGTTAAGACAGCCTAATATCTCTATGACAAAAAACTTTTAGGAAATTTTAAGGCCAACACGTTGTTAATGCAAAGTTAAAGAATGTTCACGATAAAATGAGCACTTTTGAAACGAACCTTTGAAAAAAGTCACTGCCCATAACTACATATATGCTCTAGTACACACTGGTGCGCTAGCCCCAGTTAATTTGGTATCGAATTTATAAAAATGCTGTCTAATGCTACACTTTGTATTGTGAATTTAATGTTAAATTTATAGCCAATGAAGTAAGTGAAATAAGTGTTTCTTTTTTAGCCTACTTTTCGAAGGAAAGCTAGGCTTGTGCAATCACCTGAATGTATTTCTAAAATGCATGTCCTCCATTAATAAAATTTATTCCCAAAGTCGAATTTCACCAAACTTGGTAGTCAATACATCAGACTTTTATAGTTTTCTATCACGCCGGGTACACTTTTATTCACACTAGATTATCAATTTCCTCAATAGTAACACATATTCATTCGTAATAATCCCCCTGTTTCACTTGGCTGGCGGGTGAATAAAGTGATCACGCCTATTACAATGTTAATTTTACATATGGCGGAATGATACAGAATTATAAGTAAAGAAGGTCCTGGGAAGGTTTTTAAAAAGTGCTCTCTCTACCGCGACCAGCCTATAACACAATTGAATGTGTCACATCTAAGTGGTGATTAGACATATGTAGATACGCGCAGTACAGCTTTAAGAATGGCGGACACTGGAATATAAACAAATTATAATTACATTTTTTAATGTTCGTAGTCGATGATGTTCTTTCCATCGTACTTGTAGGTCCCTTATTCAGGAAAATTAAGCGAGAATGCGAATGCCTAATCGAAAGGTTTTTCAATAGCAGTCGCAAATGTTGACTGTGTAATTCGTAGTTAAGGCGGACGCCATCTTGGTGCTTGAACAGCGTTAACGAAAAACTATACAAAACACGTTAAATCATCTGGAAATATACAAAGAAGCAAGAAAGTAGTTAGGCTCAAACTGCAATTTGGGCAGGAAACATCATTACCTTGAGCGTGATGCAGCTTGATAAAAAATTCAGGGAAACTCTGAATGATGTTGAGGGATACATCAGAGGCCGCCAACTAGTCGGTTTCAAAATCTGCCGGGTCATACATTCTCAACAGAGCATCGGTCACCTGATTATCAGAGCATCGAACATGATGTACCTTAAATGGAAAACGAAAAGGGCAGAGCACCCAGTGACCCAATTTTCAAAGCTGTTGGGGATGGTTGGTAGCCAGTATACAGATCGCATTCATTATCCACTATTTACGAGGCGAACTTCTCAAGTCCAAATATACATGCTAAGGTTTCCTTTTCATAAATGTCGAGCCCCCACTCAGTCTCAGTGAAACTGCGGCTGGCAAAGGCGACAGGTTTCAAACCCAATTCAGACTGCTGGCTAACGGCTACCCCTAATGCCAGAGAAGAGACATCCACTTGGATTACAAATCGGCGTGACAAATCCGGAAAAAGAAGCACTGACGTAGAAACTAGTTTTTCTTCAAGAAGAGAACAGATATACTCCTGCTTCTGACCCCACTTAAATTCTTCTCCCATTTTTTAAAATTAATTTTTAGTTGCTACTATTTAAGAAAATGGTCAGTAAACGTGGAGTATAACCTAATATGTCAATAAATTTCTGTACTCCCTTCAGAGTTTTCGGATGAGGGAAATACAATATGGGGGCCACATTTTCGGGGTCAATCATCAAATGACCTTCATAGAGCACATAATCCAGAAAATTCACCATATTGGATCCTAAGGTGACTATATGGACCCACAGTTNAAATGACCTTCATAGAGCACATAATCCAGAAAATTCACCATATTGGATCCTAAGGTGACTATATGGACCCACAGTTATACCTACTACACTCATTTTAAGGAAAACCTGGCGGAGATGAGACAAGTGAATCTCGAGGTCATCACTATAATTAAAGACAAATTTGAACTTAAATTCGGACAAGACAAAATACAACACACGTGACAAGGCTAACTTACCAAAATTGGAGCACATAGAAATGCGCGTACACTCGTATTGGCTCCGAGGTAGTACACCTTAGAGCCAATACTAGTATTTCCTACACGAGATATCAAGTAAACACTGCCGAAAAATGTTGTTCAAATCTAAGACGGAAAACACACGGTATTTTCCCAAGTGCTTTAGGGCGCAATCAATGATTGGCAAGTGAAAAAGACACGTATTAATGTCTTTATTTAAGAGGAAATGGTTAACCACCAATCGGTATTTGTCACCATCCTTTTTAAGCAGCAGGAATCCCGGCGAACAATAATCCAAGGTATAAGGGACTATCACACCTGCTTCTAACAGTTTTTGAATGATTTCTCTAAATGCTTAGAGAAAGGGAGGGGGGCATTTAAAATGATGTTCCCGGACCAAGATGTCGTCTGTCAGTGGAAATTTGCAAGGGAGAACGTCACACTTTTCTATGCGTGGAGAGATGACGTCGTTAAATTCTTCCCTCAATGGATTCAAACGGACACGAAATTCGTCGGCAAAACTGGTGACATTCAACAGAAGAGAAAACACCTCCAAAACTGCGTCGACCTACAATCCTATCCTGATGTAAGGAGCTTACCCAAATTACAAATAAAACTCGTCGAGATTAACTGACGCCCTATTCACATATAAAAACTCTAGGCCTAAAATCACGTCATGTGACAGATGAGAAAAAACGCAATAGGGAAACGTCCAAGAAAACCCACCGATCTTAAAGTCTAGGTTCACCACTACATTACTCTTAACGATGTCACCGTTAGCGATACACAAACGTTTCTCTGAAATACATCTTATACGCCCCTTGGAAATGATCTTGGAATACAGCAGTTTATCTTTTTCAAAAGGAATCTCTCACAACACAATGGGTCNATACGCCCCTTGGAAATGATCTTGGAATACAGCAGTTTATCTTTTTCAAAAGGAATCTCTCACAACACAATGGGTCGCCCCGGTGTCAACCAAGGAAGGAAGATGTATCTCCCCACAAGTGAACAACAGTGTGCACTTTCTGACAGAACGCGGGACTTTGTTTTTGACGCGACTGGAAGGCCCATGCCCATTTACAGTCACATTTCCTTTCTCGTCTTTTAGCAGGAACTACGCAGGTGCTCGAGCTCGCCACAACGAACACATCTCCTCTCTATCATTGAGCGCCTGCCGAGCTGACAATTTCTGGCTGCATGACCTAGAGCAGCGCGATTTCTGGCTCACCTGACCTTTTAAATCTAAAAATAAAGTCACATTCAGACTGGCGCTTAACGTGCGGGGGGAACAGAGCCTGAATCACCCGGCGTTTAACACCCTAAGTGGTACCGCCTTCTAAGGACATAATCTCCTCCTCACGGAGTAACCGTAATACAAATACTTTACACCTGATGGCAATGGCCTTTAACAAACTGTCCTCTGAACTCATATAAAAACTGGCTCATTAACNACAAATACTTTACACCTGATGGCAATGGCCTTTAACAAACTGTCCTCTGAACTCATATAAAAACTGGCTCATTAACTTACGGTAATAAATCATTGCCAAATGTGGACAGGTTCTGAGGAAGTCAGTGGAGAAATGCGTTGAAGGGAAAGCATGAATAACTTGTCCATTGTATAGGGCCCAACGGTGACCCTCACCATGTTCGCTCGCTCGGAGGGTGGTGCCATCAGATCCTGACCACGCTCGGCGCAGTTCCGCCACCGTCAAGGCCACATCCACTTCATAATCGAGGTCGCGTAGGAAATGTATCAGCTCGTCCCTCTTCAGTGAGTAGATGAATCCCACCTCGGCCATTTCATGTAACAAACACAAAATACATATATGAGAAAAAAAAAAGTGGCAGAGTTTGCGCAGAGTTATTTGTGTCGTAGCACAAATAATACAAAGACGACGTCACTTTCAAGCTCTGTAATTTATTTATTTTTTACAAGTTAGCAGCACTTTAGAATTGAAAATTTGCATTGAGCATTCACAAAAAATAAGACGTGTAAAATTCTATACGCCAAAGGCACACAATGCAAAAATTTTTAATTAAAATACTCATACAAATATATTAAATTGCTCTCTCAAATGTATTGCGTAGCTCAAAAGTAAAAAAACATTTAACTGGCAAACAAGCCAAGCAGTGTAAATTGTTTAAAAAATGTCAAAAAGTAACTCTGTTGGCTATAAATACTTCAAACCATAATAAAAAAAATTAAATTGTCGCGCAATTGCTTATTAAAAAGTATTACGCTACTTTACAATAAACAATAAATATTTAATTCAAAAAAGGAGCAGAGTAATATTAAAACGTTTCAAAATACAAAATGTTACTTTGATGACAATATAACAATACCAGTTAAAAATTGAAATTATATATTATGTTTAAATAATGCACCCATGGAGGCAGCCAGTAGACACTAACCATAACTTCATTGAATAAAATAATCGACGACGACAATTAGAACATTGTGACACACTACGCCCAACACGTAAGTCGTGGTAGCACATAAACGATAATTAAACTTTAAGTAAATCATTGGGCAGCAGACAAAAACCTATACACAACACGTTAAAGCATCTGGAACTATACAGAGAGGCAAGAAAGTGGTTGGGCTAAAACTACAATTTAGGCCGGCGTCCAAAACCATAATTTAGACAAACTCTAACTCACTGCAAAGCCAAAGACAAACACCATACTACGCAACGAAATTATTTAAAAAACCTCAAACTGACCCACAATTGAAAAGCTGCGATCACTACTCACCGCCTTACAATCTCCAGCATAATCAGCCGCTCACGCAACTACATTATTTAAACGGCGTCTCATAGCACCCTCGTCCAAGGACGGGTAAACTGACAATTTTAGCTGATATTACAATTTAAATTAGCTCTAGCAGGCGTCAACACAACGATCTTCTTCACAGGCGTAGAATGAGGTACAATGGGTGTAACAACTTATATAAACTAACCCTGAATTTAAAAAAAACTTATTTACAAGGGCGGTAAATGAGGGGAGAAAACAGGGGAGTTCCAAGTATGCCAAGGAGCAGGCCGCCTTACAGAGGAGCAAGTCCATAAACAATGCGTACGGTGGGGCCAACGTCTCAATATTGTAATTCATCAACCTCCATGGTCAGGGTATGCAGGGAGGCGATGATATTCTACCCGCCAAGACCCCAGCCACGGAGTTTAGATTAGTAATAGGTTTTAAAGAACTTTCTCTCGACATTTTAAAGATGTTTGTTTCAAACAATAACCATTATACAACGTAACTTTCTCTTAGAATACAGCCACGGGAAGAAATTTTCACAGAGTTTCATTAAATGATAATTTTTTGTATAATGTTAAAACGTAGAATGAAATATAAAAAAAAGATTAGCAATATTTTTAACATACCAGTACCTTTTTAAAGAAATTTTTTTTTAAACAGTTATATTTAAAATGTATGCATTGAGAAAGAACTTATTTAGCGTTATGCTTCCTCATTTATACTCTATGTTTGCTACCTTTGTGGCCAGGACCCTGAATATTTTTTGTTTATTGGTTTTGATGCTAGGTATCATTTTCATGCCAGTCAGTTATGTGTTGAACATATTAAACTTTGTTCCAGTTGTAACATATTTTTAAGGACGATAGACGCATTAAAATTTCATTTTACATTGAAACTTGTTATCTATGTAACTTAAGCTTCAAATATTGCTTGATGCAGGTTTGAAGCGCGAGAATACGTTCGGCGCGGATATAGGCGATATGTGGAGTTGAGATTCTGGGCGGCCATTAAAAACCAGGCCTCGAACGTCGTTAAGGCGACATGGATACGAGCTAAATGAGTAGGTTCATTTTTAGTTTTATTACAGAAGTCATTTTTTAATTACTCTGTTGCGTAAAATAATGTAAAAAAACTGGCGTGTGATTTATTAAGCAGTAATAATTAAAATCACAAAGTAGTTTTTACCCCATCATTAACTTCTTCTTATATAAAGGTGCCGGTGTTTCTTTACAGATGCTACCTCTGTGTTTCAACTTTCGTAGTTTAATTACTCCGACCCCTTTTATGTTTCCATTGAGGAATTCTCTAAGAACGCCTGAGCTTCCTTTTTTCGTTGGCTCGTCTGAAAAAGTAATTACATTTTAATAGGTATTTTTTATCTGTGAAGAATTTTCCTGCCGATTTCATATCGTGTGTCGCTACAATGACCCAGAATTTGAATAAAAATCTTTCCTGCCGCTACATCATGTTATCGTACTAAGTAATTAACGCAAATTTATGTAGTTTTCCGGAATTAGTTAATTACAGATCATATACATGGTTATTAGCATACCACTGTGCTGCTAAACGCTATTTCGAATCGCTTACTATTCAAATTTTGAAGGTGGTTGGCAAAAGGCAGTATCCAATTTGGATTCTTATGATCTATCTTTCATGCCTTGAATATTGAGCTCTTTAGCAAGGGCCTTTTACCGCACCGAACTAAAAGGAGATTACACAAACTATATTTTGTTTCTCACACCCATTTTTCTCTCCCTCCCCGAGTTAAAGACTAGAACTGGCATAACATTTTATATACATTTCTATATTGATTTAAACGCCGGTAAATTACTGAAAATTTGTATACGTGTATAAGAGGCCCAACTGTTTAAGAAATTTAGTATTACATATAATGATGTGTTTAAGAAAATTACTGACCCAACCGCCTCCCCATTTAACAATTCCTTCTCACAACAAAAGATCATTTACACTTTGATCAAATAACATTTGTTCTAAGTGTAACTACTGACAGGGCCACTGCGTCTCTGTAGGAATATTTTAGATTCCACAGGTTTTTACGATGTGTTGTACGCGACGCATTATTTGATAGTTGATAATATGCTTATGATTTGTGCACCAAATTATTAACTGGTGTTATGGTTACACGACGTTTCTTNCTCCCCGAGTTAAAGACTAGAACTGGCATAACATTTTATATACATTTCTATATTGATTTAAACGCCGGTAAATTATTGAAAATTTGTATACGTGTATAAGAGGCCCAACTGTTTAAGAAATTTAGTATTACATATAATGATGTGTTTAAGAAAATTACTGACCCAACCGCCTCCCCATTTACCAATTCCTGCTCACAACAAAAGATCATTTACACTTTGATCAAATAACATTTGTTCTAAGTGTAACTACTGACAGGGCCACTGCGTNATCATTTACACTTTGATCAAATAACATTTGTTCTAAGTGTAACTACTGACAGGGCCACTGCGTCTCTGTAGGAATTTTTAGATTCCACAGGTTTTTACGATGTGTTGTACGCGACGCAATATTTGATAGTTGATAATATGCTTATGATTTGTGCACCAAATTATTAACTGGTGTTATGGTTACACGACGTTTCTTNTATTTGATAGTTGATAATATGCTTATGATTTGTGCACCAAATTATTAACTGGTGTTATGGTTACACGACGTTTCTTCGATTACTTAGGCGGCTGTGGTAGTGTAGTGGTTAGACTACTTGCCTCCCAACAAGACGGATCAGGTTCGATTCCCGGCACGGCCGCTCCCGGATTTTTGCATGTGGGAATTGTGCCGGTCGATGCCGCTGGTCGGCGAATTTTCTCGGGGATTTCCTGTTTCCCCCCGCCCTTTAATTCCGGCGTTGCTCCATACTCGCCTCAATCATCCTCGTCGGCTCTCAAGACANTTCCTGTTTCCCCCCGCCCTTTAATTCCGGCGTTGCTCCATACTCGCCTCAATCATCCTCGTCGGCTCTCAAGACATTGCTGTTAAGAGCCGCCCAAATATTTTCACTCACTCACTCCGTACACTCTCTCTTATTGGTATGGATGTGATTCCATCTCAAAAAAATTAGCGTTCAAAATTACAGCATGTTTATGTATATAGAATGCGTCATATTTACAGCTAAGTTATAAAAATCACCTAGTAAGATATGGAGAGAAAATTAGGCACACCTGACGAACGATATATACATTTTTCCTAAAATAAATTATTTTTTAATACTAACATTTAAAACCCTACAAATGTAAACAAAATATTTTAAGAGCTTTACTGCTCAGGTTTATTGATGTTTCCAAACAGAATCATTCATAATTTCATAATCAAACTCTCATATTTCAGTTGAAGTTCATTAAAGTAGTGTTGGCATCTTAGTAGTGGCAAAGAGGGACTGAAAACAGAACAAGTTATTAGAAAGCCAATTCCTTTTTTAATACGTTATTTGTGTCATCCTCAACCTCCCATGAAAAATCGCCAAAGTTGGACATGGGGAACACACTTAAATTTTAAAAAAAACTGCCACAATATGGAATTTTTCAAAATTTGCAAGGAGCCAGTAAGGGAGAGTCATAGAAAGGTGCTGTTGGTGCCAAACTATTTTACTTTTGCATAACAACTAATTTATGTATTTTGAAGTTCAAAATAAACAGTGTACATATTTTTAATAGTATATTATTGAAAAAAATAAAACGAAAAACGTACAAACCTTGCATTATCTTTACTACAGAAAAGTACAATTTGTGTCGAAACGTATTTTTTGATGATTTTATTTTGTGCATTCATTTTTTAATCAAAAAACTTTTAAAATACAGGAAGCATCGAAAAATTAAATTTTAAAGTCTATTTTTCGAGCTTCATACTCGTCTTCGTTTCACGACTTCGCTCGGAGCTGAGAGATCGTTTTGCTACAACAGAAGGATCGTCTCTCTCGCAGTCGTCGATATCATCTGCATTTTCGAAATCCGGAGTATCTCCATTGAATCACGATTCTCCCGCACAATCACGGCACACACTCGAGCTTGGCAAACCGATTCTCCTGCACTCGCAATTCCTGAAGCATTCACCTTAGCACCCACAACGTATGAGATGCAANTTCCTGTTTCCCCCCGCCCTTTAATTCCGGCGTTGCTCCATACTCGCCTCAATCATCCTCGTCGGCTCTCAAGACCTTGCTGTTAAGAGCCGCCCAAATATTTTCACTCACTCACTCCGTACACTCTCTCTTATTGGTATGGATGTGATTCCATCTCAAAAAAATGAGCGTTAAAAATTACAGCATGTTTATGTATATAGAATGCGTCATATTTACAGCTAAGTTATAAAAATCACCTAGTAAGATATGGAGAGAAAATTAGGCACACCTGACGAACGATATATACATTTTTCCTAAAATAAATTATTTTTTAATACTAACATTTAAAACCCTACAAATGTAAACAAAATATTTTAAGAGCTTTACTGCTCAGGTTTATTGATGTTTCCAAACAGAATCATTCATAATTTCATAATCAAACTCTCATATTTCAGTTGAAGTTCATTAAAGTAGTGTTGGCATCTTAGTAGAGGCAAAGAGGGACTGAAAACAAAACAAGTTATTAGAAAGCCAATTTCTTTTTTAATACGTTATTTGTGTCATCCTCAACCTCCCATGAAAAATCGCCAAAGTTGGACATGGGGAACACACATAAATTTAAAAAAAAACTGCCACAATATGGAAATTTTCAAAATTTGCAAGGAGCCAGTAATGGAGAGTCATAGAAAGGTGCTGTTGGTGCCAAACTATTTTACTTTTGCATAACAACTAATTTATGTATTTTGAAGTTCAAAATAAACAGTGTACATATTTTTAATAGTATATTATTGAAAAAAATAAAACGAAAAACGTACAAACCTTGCATTATCTTTACTACAGAAAAGTACAATTTGTGTCGAAACGTATTTTTTGATGATTTTATTTTGTGCATTCATTTTTTAATCAAAAAACTTTTAAAATACAGGAAGCATCGAAAAATTAAATTTTAAAGTCAATTTTTCGAGCTTCATACTCGTCTTCGTTTCACGACTTCGCTCGGAGCTGAGAGATCGTTTTGCTACAACAGAAGGTTCGTCTCTCTCGCAGTCGTCGATATCATCTGCATTTTCGAAATCCGGAGTATCTCCATTGAATCACGATTCTCCCGCACATTCACGGCACACACTCAAGCTTGGCAAACCGATTCTCCTGCACTCGCAATTCCTGAAGCATTCACCTTAGCACCCACAACGTACGAGATGCAACACGTTGACTTTGACAAGTTACAGAGGGGAAGCGGGTACATACAACAGAACTGTACTGTCCCCGCTCGGTGCTCCAGTCCCGTTCTTGAGATGAAAGAACGTTACTCTTCCACGTCTCGTCCTGTTGGTACACTCGTAAGCTAGGCTGGCGGGCTGCAGTCGAAGTTAGAGAAAGGCTGGCAAGGTACATTATATGGTTCGGAGGTTTTTTACCAGCGATCTGAACATTTATTGTACCGAGTCNAGAGAAAGGCTGGCAAGGTACATTATATGGTTCGGAGGTTTTTTACCAGCGATCTGAACATTTATTGTACCGAGTCTTGTCGAGTAGGTCTTAAGTTTTTCCTCCGTACTAATTCAAAATGAATTCATCTCTTGGAAAAGCCAACGAAAATGATAAATTAATAATTAACACTCTGCTCGAACTAAAATATGAAAGACGCGTATAGTCTCTGCCAGAACAAAAATCACATCTCCTTCCTTCTGCTGCAACACAGTCCTGCATCGCATTTTGGTTGTTGAACACTGCCACAACATTCTGCATTCCACGGTCATTTTGTAGCTTTGTTCAAGTCAGAAATTGGACCTCTGTTTAAGAACGCAGAGGTGGTGTCGCATTCCATGAAAGCATGTATGAAGGGTAGGTTTCACGTCATGTTGTCCAGGCTTTCCTGTAATTCTCTGCTGCAGGAAATATTCGTAGCTCCNGTATGAAGGGTAGGTTTCACGTCATGTTGTCCAGGCTTTCCTGTAATTCTCTGCTGCAGGAAATATTCGTAGCTCCAGTGGAATTTCCCGGAACTAAAATGTAAACGGTGCATTGGGGTGGCGGCAATCTCCATTAAACCACTCTCTTCAGTATGCTTTCTAATAGTTTTTTCCATCTTAGCCCAAATTTAGGCAAAATTTGCCTATACTATCTTGCATTCACTAAGGAAAACCAGAACATTGTCGAAGTCTGCGTGGGTTGTAACGAAATATGACTTATAACGCGAAATTGCCTTTCTCGAATATTTTATTCCTTTCGATAGCTTTCTAAACCTAACGAATACGAAAAATGAACGAGTAACTTAGGATAAGCTGCCTGGTTCGCTTGCCGCAACGCAACGCCACTGCAAGCCCGAGNACCACTCTCTTCAGTATGCTTTCTAATAGTTTTTTCCATCTTAGCCCAAATTTAGGCAAAATTTGCCTATACTTTCTTGCATTCACTAAGGAAAACCCGAACATTGTCGAAGTCTGCGTGGGTTGTAACGAAATATGACTTATAACGCGAAATTGCCTTTCTCGAATATTTTATTCATTTCGATAGCTTTCTAAACCTAACGATTACGAAAAATGAACGAGTAACTTAGGATAAGCTGCCTGGTTCGCTTGCCGCAACGCAACGCCACTGCAAGCCCGAGNTACGAAAAATGAACGAGTAACTTAGGATAAGCTGCCTGGTTCGCTTGCCGCAACGCAACGCCACTGCAAGCCCGAGTGGATCGCGATTGTGAAGAGGGCTCGCGATTACACACGACGCGACAAGCGCGAGACTTTTCGCAGAACCAACAGCGCTGAACCAGGCAGTCGGAGTGGCGTTCCAAAACGTTACTCCGAGAGTAGAGTGAAGTGATAGCTGAGGAAAGAAAAAGAAAACCTGGTTTTGGAACGAGCATGGTGTAAACAGGATTATTTGTTTACAAATATCTACCGATTAAGCAATCAAAGTAAATTAAAAAATACATTTTTCAATTTCCCCAAATTCTTTCTTTGTTTAAATATATTAGTTATATTTATAAACAGCTCTACTTGCGATAATATACCCATAAACATTACATATAAAAATAGAACCTATCTAAAAGTTAACTTAAAAAAAATACTAATTTTATGAATCGTATTTTTTTAATTTCCCGAGTGTATCACTTCCTCTCAATTTAAATAATTCTACAAAACTTCCCGCTAATTTCAGTTAACCCTTTCTAACTTGCTGAAATAGTGCGTGTAAAAGTTGTACTCGGGAAAGGTGCTCAGAGTAATAAGACTGCCGAGGGCGAGTACAACATTTACTCAAAGAGAGGAAAGTTTACTCGCGCAGTAACGTGTTGGCACGCCACCCTGTGGGCTAGCTCACGCCCCTCGCGCACCNAAAGAGAGGAAAGTTTACTCGCGCAGTAACGTGTTGGCACGCCACCCTGTGGGCTAGCTCACGCCCCTCGCGCACGTACGCGCACACACGCGGTCACGTACAAAGGGCTCCCACCCCCATGCCTGGTGGTGTAGGCGCCCTTCGTGTTTTGTGACAGTGCTGTTGTGCCACGTCATTAGCGCCCAGCCACCCCGCTTTTGTGCGTCGCAAGGGAGAGATTTCGCGGGGATTTTGGCGCGTGCAGGANCGTCATTAGCGCCCAGCCACCCCGCTTTTGTGCGTCGCAAGGGAGAGATTTCGCGGGGATTTTGGCGCGTGCAGGAGGACGGGTTGGAGTGTGCTTAGGGTAGGATGGAGGGCCCAAGGGGAAAAAAAGGGGAGTGCTGTAGATTGCCGTTTGTTCGAGCGTGCAGACCTATAGAAAGTGCAAAGCACGTTCCGAGGTTTTCGGAAAAAGCTAAATACGCAATTAGTTTAACCTTCAGATAAAGCCCCATTGTTTATATTCAAGTCCAAAAAAGTACACGAATGTGTAGACAATATATTGGCTACAGTTACTTCAACCATTGCCACCCTTTCCATCATCAAAACCTATATATAAAAAATAGTTATTTTGGAATCCTTCCTTCTACAGGATTTCTAGGTTTTTTTACAGTAAATGAGTTTGCCGTAAAGGTTTGATAAAAATATATTATTTTACTTGGGTTTATTTTTCTAACATTTATAATGTAAAGTCCTATGCAATAAATATAAAGATACTCACATCTTTTGTTATTGCATTGCTTTTAGTTGTTTAGAACTGAGAATGGAGAATTTACTGTTTCATTTTGTTTACGTATCCATCTTACCATTTAATTATTCAATTAATTGACTATTTTCAAATTGATAACGTAAATACTGGACATTCTGCGTCAAAAATTTATGTGCAATTTCGTAAAAAAAAATTGCCTGCGTTATTATTTTTAAATAGCTTAGGTTATTAGCCTATACCAAAGGTCGGCAAGTATTTTCAAGTGGGGTCCGAATACTTTTAAAAAAAATTTATCGAGTTTCAGAGAAAAAAAACACAAAAGTACTTATAACTTTTAAGTTTTTACTTTTACGTACACATAATTGCATTACAATAAAATAGAAAAGTAGATATAATATAACATATAAAAGGCAGGTATTCGTTTAAAAATTAATGCGAAAAATTACACTTACGGTCTGGAGCCTGTTTTTTATAGCTTGGTTCACGTGGCGAACAGCTAATGCTAAGAGTGTCTTCAAGGTGGGCGTCCGTTAATATCGAACGATATTTGTTCTTCAAAAAATTCATTTTTGTAGAAAATTGTTTCACATACATATTTGGAGCCGAACATAGTAGCCAGGTTAATCGCTAGTGTTCTGCAGGTTTCGTACTTTTCTACATGTTTGCCCCAAAATTCTTCAGGGGATGCAGTTTTGTGCATTTACAAGGGAATATCTTCTTGCAAGTCAATTATCTCCATTTGAAGTAACTGTTTTTCGAGACAGAACAACTTCGCAGCCACATCAGTCCATTCTGCAGCTGGAGCAACTTTAAAGAATTGAGACAACTTACCTATCTCTGCAAAGTCTTGGAATCTTGCTTCAAATTCCTTCCCAAGATCTGGCATAAAACTTAGGAACACTGCAGTGTGTATTTTAGAATTCTTCTTTTTAAATTCAAGAATTGTTGGAAAATGAATAAATTCTTGATTTGCAATATCTTTTTCAAAGATATCCCGCTTGCGACGAAAAGCAGACACACTTTGTATCAGATCACATATTAATTTCCCATTTCCTTGTAACTCGTTGTTGAGCGCATTTAAATATTTCAGAATGTCTTCCAGGGAAGCCACAGCTAACATATTGCCCTCGTTAGATGGGAACTCCAAGTGCTCCTTGCCCTGTGTACCCAAGTTGACTAAGAAGGAGGTCACTTGTTCTTTTATTTGCCAGAAACGTTCAATAACCTGACCTTTACTTAGCCAACTAACATTGTTGTTTTGCAGTAAGAAAGAATACTCAGAATCACATTCAGATAGAAACTCCTTGAATTGTCGGTGCTGAAGAGCAGAACGAGACCTCATAAAATTGATCACCTTGACCAAGTTGTCCATTACTTCTTTCAGAGTAGCACTAAGTTTTCCACAAATGGTTGTCTGGTGAATTATGCATTGATAAGATAGTAGCCCAGCATTTATTCCTGATTCTCTTTACTAATCCTTTTTCTGTGCTCATCATCGCTTGGGCCCCGTCAGTTGAAAGGGAAACCATTTTATCATAACTGATGTTTGATGCTGTCATGAAATCGTCAACAGTCTTGAATAAATCTTCTCCACGACAATATTGCTAGCAATTGTTCCCTGAATAATTTACTCTCAATATCAAAAAATCTAACGAAAATAGATATTTGTTCATCATCAACAATGTCACACTATTCTTTAAGTTCTATGGCGTAGCAAGGTGCCTTCTGCAGAAGTTCAAGCAAACTTTTTTTGTAGTCAGCAGCTAAAATTTCGGTTCTTCTTGTATTGCTTGTTGCCGACAATGGAATACTTTGAATTGCTGTTAAAACATCCTTATTCTCTTCAAAAAGTGACGTGGCCACTTCCAACATACATTCTTTTACTATCTTAGATTCTGAAAATGGCTTCTGGTGTTTATTAAGCGTCCAGCAGACACGCAACGCTGCTTCTGCTCATTTTTCTTGCTCGCTCATACAGCGAACTAGTAAGACCGTGCTTTTTTTGTAAGAAGTGAAATATACCTGGAGTTTTTATTGACGAGCTTTACTGCCAAGAGGAAAGTTTTTATGGAACTGCTGATGAGTTTTTTCGTAGTGTCGCTTTAAATTGGCACTTTTAACAATAGCGACAGTTTTGTTGCATATGAGGCAAACTGGAACAGCTGTAGGCCTTTCAGGCAGCGTAAAAAAAATATTGTTCTGTCCACTCGGCCAGAAACTTCCTATTTTCACTGTCAACTTTACTCTTTTTAGGATCCATATTGATTCACAAAACGTTATTTTAGCACACGACAATAACAACAAGAAATCCACTCCCTCGCAGACAAATCCTCACGCATGCGCACCAACGCAGCCGGTCAGTTTACTCCTTCCCCNTTTACTCTTTTTAGGATCCATATTGATTCACAAAACGTTATTTTAGCACACGACAATAACAACAAGAAATCCACTCCCTCGCAGACAAATCCTCACGCATGCGCACCAACGCAGCCGGTCAGTTTACTCCTTCCCCCCGCCTCGCCTGCGCTCCAACGCAGTATTTCGCGTTTCACATCGTAGCAACTATGCATCACTATTAGCAAATCAAGTTAATCGTACTATTACTTGTAAAATATAAGAGACCTTGATAAAGCTATATCTTAGACGTGTCTATTATATGTAAATATGAATAAATTACTTATTCCAATTGAAAATGTTTGGTGGTCCAGGCTTTGACCTTCCGCGGTCCAGATGTGGACCGCGGTGCGCCTGTTGCCGACCCTTGACCTATACACTTATTTATTTCACTTCATAATATTTATTATGAATTGTAACTTTCTGATTTAGTATAAAGTGCATACACTTATAATCAGTTTAACTACATAAATTCTCTCGTTTGCATTGCAAATAAATTTTCATGTTTTTTTTTTTCATTTAAAAATTATGTTTTGTCCGGCGTAGTTACAGTGAACACACCATTGCATTCTATAACGTAAATCACAAAAGTTAGCAAACTGTGAATTTAAAAACTATATCTTCTTAGTAACATGGCCATCTGTAATAGAGATTAAATTGCATTCACTTCAGATAATTTTCGCGTTATCCTAAGCCAGTTCTTCGTCTACGTAAAAACGTTTAGGCTTACGTCATTCCATACAATACTAAACACTTTCAAATATATTTTCTTTTTGTTTAATCAGTAAACGGTTTTCCTATGCGACACAATAAAAGCTGTAAAAAAATGTATTTCGGAAAATGTTTCACACTTTAAACAATTAGTTTTCTAATTTGTAATGCAAGTGATGAATAATTACAAATATTTTTAGACACATCCACGTTAGTTTTTCGTCCGGATTTGTGTGCTAAAAATTACAATGACACGACTTTATTTGTAATCGGCAATATTTACTTTAAAGTAAGATTATGTTTTTCTAAGGATTCCAGATATACAAATCAACTATTTTTAAGGACCATTCGTTGATATAATTTATGTCACGTACAGAAAAATAAGTTATTCTCAAGAAAATGTTTTATAAAGTACACAGATTTATTCGACTAGCTGAATTCTTCGTGGCACAAAAAACATATTGTTATTATTTTTTGACTGTAGATACATTAATATAGTTCATCTCTGTACATTAACATTTCCATAATTTAGTTAATTCTTCAACAATTCTGTAAATAAAACCACATTGAGTAAGCCATTGTGTGTAATATGAACCTTGAAAACACATCACATGTGTATTCAGCGGTGATACAGGATGCTCGTAGAGCAGCTCACATTCGATGATATTCATTTGTTACCTCGTTAGTAAAGGGATGGTTTTTTCAGCTAATTGAACGTGAAATCTGAATTTCAAAAAGCCTAGAGTGTGTGCGCAGCTCTCTCCACACTCTTCTCGTCGACGGCGGTATGTGAACGCTGATCGGTACATGGGAAATATGAACCGGCAGTTCGTTGTTGGAGAATACTTGCTGGCACAGGCGTTCAATGGCTCAGAGTTCGCCAGCAATTCTCTCGTAAATCACGTTTACTTCAGCAATCTCCGAGCTATGAATGGGCCGTGGGTTGTGGTCGACCTGCACAAGCAAGCACAGTATGCACTTGTAGTTACATTCCAGTTTGTGGGGCAGTAGCCAATAGTTGTGTCCAGTACAACCAGAATGCGTCAGTGGGCGGCGCTTACGGTGTACATGGAGCACAATNCAGTAGCCAATAGTTGTGTCCAGTACAACCAGAATGCGTCAGTGGGCGGCGCTTACGGTGTACATGGAGCACAATCCCAATACTAAAATATGGCGGACATTGAAGCCAACGTCATCACATGCGGCGTGTTTATTTATAGAAATTGAAAGAAGCGTAGGTTATCCTTACACCAGACGTCAATATTTCTAACTTTTTCAGTTCAGCTAATTGCAAACTTCTCTGAGAAATCCACTTTTCCGCGAAGGAATTTTTGGGAAACATCGATAAATCGTACCCAAGCTTTCAGTCGTCTGATCATGACATTAACACTTAATTAGTTTACAATGGATGGCTAAATTGGCTTTAAAGCCAGAGATTTCGTTGCGTGTCTTCTAAATGTTGAGTACGGAACTCCCAGATCCCGTGATTGCTGACAAACATCATTTTTGGGTGACCATTTTTGCGACGCAGAATCCTCAGCACAATTAAGCCGTTTGTCCTGCTGACGATGTTCCTGAACCTTATCTGTCTCTGATGGAGCCTGTTTCAAAAAGCTTCTTGCTACATTATAAAACTGTTTGGTTTGGTGAGGCTAGTATCTGGAACGTTGTAGGGTTATCGTTTTGAATGTCTCCCATTGATTTTTCGTGTTTACGGTCGTTCGTGAGCTCACGTCCTCATTACGGTCATTGTTTCATGGGCACTCGTTGGCACATCGGCAAAAGTCTCTAAATATGGCAGGACCTGAAATGAAAGTAACACTAATTAACATGACGTAAGTTGACTCACCGGCCATATTTCAGACTTCTATTACCACGTACAACGAACAACCCACCAATTAACAGCGCTACTGTGCAACTTCGAAAAAGTTTGGCTTTTTAATACGTGAAATGTGCTTTTTTATACGGATGGTATGACCAGTGTTTCATAAAAAAATATATTACATATTAATGTATTATATGGCTGTTTTACTCCCCTAATGTTAGATATTCCGGCTATAAATTTGCTTCGTTTCATGAGAAAAGATTAATAATGTTCGCACACAGTCCATTGGTCATTTTCGCTACAACACAGAATTAACTCAAAAAAGACTCAAATGTTCATGTATAGGTACTGGAAGAAGTGATGAAAGAAATAATAATATAAATAATAATAATCATAATATATATTTACTTCTCAATAGTTTAAAACATTTGTTTCTCAAAATTACTTGTAACACATTTAATACAATTCTGTAGAAAAGTAACAATTACTGTGGAAAAATGTTCTAACATAAAATATGTGGTAGAGTCGACATCGCTATTTACGGTAGTGTTTACAAAATAACTTCAGAAATGTATGCTTAAAACATTTCGCCTTTCCTTGAGGTATACACCGGGAAAATAATCATCTCAAACGTTCGGGTTTCTTGATTTCGGGCACGCATTTAGCGCGCACTAACAGAGGCAAAGTATAAAACGTCTTGGGACTTATATTTTTGCCGTGTCGTGTGTTTTCACCTTGTTTTGCGCACGCAAATAGTTTGTATGTGTGCACTGTATTGCGAATGCTATGAATCCCATAAAGCTATGAGTATTAGAAACTGTTCAGCAATTCGTAAATGCCAGGTAGATTGATTGATTGTTTGAAAGATTCTCAAACCGAAAGAAACAATTTCCGTTAGTGTTCAAAGTACTGCGAGTAGCGAACTGTTAACAGTTTAATATGCCGGTCGCATATTATAGTTAGATCGGACGTTCACAGCGGTCAACATACTTTACACAATTTTCCACCAAACATTGACAATATGTTGACGGGGGTTTTACAGGAAAAACCTATGTGTATAAGAAAGATACGTAGGGAAATAAGTATTATGGTAATATTTTCACGAAAATACTCAATAAAGTATTTTCAAAAATGATACAATATTAAAAACAATACAATAATTGTTTCTAGACGTTTCAGAAGTTATAATAAATGTGTATATTATTTATAATCGTTACTATGAGCAGTATTAATTATTTGAATATCGTATGGTAATTTCGGCATATTGTAGTTAATATTGTGAGAGCATGTAGTCAATATAAATGACCAAGAAAATCAGTTTTACTACAATTTCCCAATCCTAACATATATTATAAATGCGAAAGTGTGTTTTCTGTGTGTTTTCTGTTTGTTTGTTTGTCCTTCTTTCACGTCACAACGGAGGAACGGATTGATGTGATTTTTTGTAAAGAGATATTTGGAGGGCCGGGAAGTGACATTGGCTACTTTTTATCCCGAAAAAATATCTCGTTCCCTCAGGAAAACGTGTTTAGGAAAAATAGCGCTCGGGGTACAATGCTGCGTCAATGTAAGTTGTTAGTGTGGGACGAAAGCACAATGTCACACAAAGAAGCGATAGAGGCTCTAAACCGAACTCTACAGCATATACGAAACAATACAGAAATTATGGGAGGAATGGTTGTAAAACTGGCTGGTGACTTCCGCCAAACTATACCAGTGATTCAGAGGGGCACCCCTGCAGGTGAAATCAAAGCCTGTCTCAAGTAGTCAAGCTTATGGGGCAAATGTCAAGAAATGCATCTTGATGACAAATATGAGAGTGAACATCTGCAATGAAGTTGATACAGGACATTATGCTGATACACTATTAAAAATTAGAAATGGGTGGTTATAAACAGATGCCGAGGGCTGTGTGTCACTAAAGGGGGATTTTAATAATTTGGTGCAGAGTGACACGGAACTGTTTGCTAGCGTTTACCCAGATCTACATAGAAATATAAATTACGAACAGTGGCCATGTAAAAGAGTTATTCTAGCACCAAAAAATGACATCGTCAGTGCTATATTCTGTGTTTATGATCAGTGCCTGTCTACTAACAAATACCGTTATTTCTCCCTATAAGTTTGTTACTATAACCACGCGAGCATTATTCAATGACGAAGTTTTTCACCCTGCACTAATTGAAATTGAAAAGCAAATGCAGACGTTGTCAGGAAAAAGTGTAAAAATAATGAACATTATTTAATAAAACCTTATCAATAAGTATGTAATCCACGCGAGCGGAGCCGCGGGCACAGCTAGTAAACCATAAATATAAATGTATTTCTCTTTACCGCAGTTTTCACGCGTATGTATCCAACTGTAG